>JAGTTH010001196.1:0-12148 GCA_022606485.1 Agraylea sexmaculata | reverse complement strand
TTTTTTTTTGCTTTTATTAAAATGAGCTACTCTCATTTTATATTAAACTAAATGTGTATATAATTGTTTAAATTGATTTTTATTAATATCTATTTTTCTCCTTAAAATATCCTAAATGATAGAGTCTATATACGAAAAAAAATGTTTAGGTCCGTATTCAATATAACTGTGTGTGCGTGCGGTGCATATGCATACACCAATACTACCAAGCTCTAGTCTATTAGTACACGTACCATTTACTCTCTCTAACACACTATAATAAATACGCATAATATTGAATATTTTGTTTTATATCAAATATTTTCTAATAAAAATCGGTTATTCAAAAAAACGTTTTTTTAAATGGGTTTATTTCTTCGAACAGTGAGATACCTAACTCGAGAGTAACCTAACCTAACCGATAACTCGTTGTTTAAATACTTTCGGCCGTATTCAATATAATGATTTAAGGAGAATGTATGCGTGCGGTGCGTATGCGTGTATACCAATACGACCAAGCTCTAGTCTATTGGTACACGCACCAATACTTGCTACATTGTATATAAGGGAGTTAGAGGGAACTGGAGAATATAAGAATCCTGTCTTGAGATTGTATCGAGATAATATAAATTTTCAGGATTATTTAACGATAGAATCCTTTAGTAAAATATTTCAATATAAAATATATTTTTTGTAGTAATTTCCACAAGGTATTAATTTCATTTTCAGAATTTGAAGATGACTATTAGACTCATAAAAATATCTTTAATATGTAATTACACTCGGAAATCAATTATTTTATATATATTATATTATTTTGAAATCAGTTGACCCAATCAGAGATTTTCCACATTTTTATTTTATATTAAAGTGTATTAATTTTTTATATGTTTAACTGATTAAAAAATTGATAATTTCACAGTTTGGGTGTCCCGAGTTCAGATCTTCGGCGTTGGAATTATCATAACATATTATTAGTTAAATTTAACAAAGCAGCATATTTTTTTTTCACTTCAAAGATTATATGGAATTACGGCAACTGTTGGCACAAAGGGGCAAACAAGTTAATTGTATTATATGGGTGTTTGGAAATTGTCAACCCTCAACCGAAAACCATCCCCTTTGTATAATCTGACAATTTACCGGGAAAAGTGTTGCAAAAACTGCCGCCTGTAACGGATACCAGGATAAGTTATCTTCTAATCCGGGATAAACCACGCTCGATTGCTCAAATCCAAGACAATGACAATTCCTGTCTAATATAATAGTCCCGGGATAACTGTACATTATTACTACGTGTACAGTTAGTCACATATTGTATGGAAAAAAGGGACTAATACCACACACAAGGATTCTGCACAAGCACCGTTATCCACACAATATTAATTTTAACAAACAATTAATAAACTTATACAACATCATATTAGAATCTCTTAGAAAGTAAACACATAAAACACTCGACTAAATCAAAATGGAGTTAAAAATCGTGCACTCATGTCACGATTTCGCCTCTCACGAACACCCAAATTGCACTGCACTCATTTCCTTTTACCATTATTACATACAAATTAAAAATATTATGATCTTTCATTAATCGATCTATTAAACTATTAAATAAAAATAATGTTTGTGGAGAAAAATTTCAAACATCCTCAAAGGAGAGATAACAGCTCTATTCTTATCAAACATTATAATAGAAAGGCCGTACAACTGGATGTATAAATATGAGAAAAAAATTGTGTTGCCTCTGTAAAACTCACCTGCTTGGTCCTCCATCTTGATATTCAAATATCCAGTTATTTGGCCTGCTAATATATCTGTAGTATCGCTACAATACATAAAAAAGCATGTAAATAATGAGCTTTCAGTCAGACTCGAAAATCGTAAAAATGAATCTTAATGCCGTATTTCTTCGTTTATTCATTAACTTATATTGAAAAAGACTATTAGTTGAAAATGTATAATTGAAATAAATGAATGAATATAATTAAGAATAAATGTACTTCTCAAATATTAAGGTTGTGGTTGTGTAGATTAAATAATCGTCTTTAATATAAAAGAACACTTAATTTTCTTAGTCAGACTCGTCTACTTGGACCGTCATTTTGATATTTATACATCCATATATGGGTGGACCCAAATTATTTTTCAATTGCTCAATATTCTATTATTAATTAAAAGCTATTACTATTTTTGAGATATATATTTATATAATAAAATTCTAGAACACCAATAAAACCTAACTAGGTAAACTTTATTTTATTATAATTATAATTAGTTTTTATATATCTTTAATGCGCATTTTACACAATTAAATTGCTTACTCAAATACAATCAATTTAAGTATGTATATATATCGTCATGAAATTCCACCCAGAATAAATTATATACAATAGTTAAAAAATACAAGAATTCAGTAAAAGCAATAAAAACTAAAGGACATAAAAAAGAGCAATATATATTAAAAAATGGTATGGTAAAATAATAAATAAAGGTAAATGTACACATATATATTATTTGTAAAAAAATAGTTAAATAGTTACAAAGTGTGGTTGCTTTCATTTCTTTACCAAAAAATTGTGTTGTAATTATATGTAAATAAATAAAAAAAGTAAATACATTACAACACTTTTTAACTCACAAATATAATTGTATTGAAAAAGACCATTAGTTGAACGCTTATAATTTTAATAAATAAATAAAGTATAAATAAGTATTCTCAATGTTAGGTTATGGTTGTGTTGATTCTTTTAATAGATTCTTCTTTTAACAAAGCTTGTACTGAAAAAAATGAAAGCGTAAATATGTTAAAGGGATACTGGAGCAATTAGTTACTTATTTTTTTGTTTAAATAAAAAATTATTTTTAATGTTTAAAAAATATTTATATTTCAGATATATTTTTCATATTACTCATGAATTTACCGAACCGTGAAAAGACACAAGTGTATATTCGTAACATATCTATTGTGTGGTTTATTTAGAAGGTATTATAAAATAGTTTATTAATTAATACGGGCCATTAATATGAAGGAGGAGTCGTTATAACAATGATGATGATGAACAAGAAGCGGGGCGTTGACAGCCACTATGAAAAATTACCTCCGGAACAACGTTTATACTATATTTATACTCAAAATACTCATTAATAATATAAATACGCTTTAATTGAACAATCCTTTAAAAATTTTAGCCATATAAAAAAATCATGGGAGACAAAGATCAATTCGTCACCAAAGGTTTCGTATGATTTCTACCGCTCGTACTGTTTATCTGTCACTTGTCCATCTTTCTAATAACATCTCGATATACTCAACGAAAATTAATATGTCACAGTGTCGTATTTTATGGACTACAGTGTTGCAGGTGGCCACAGCTGGGCATGTGTGAAATATATTTATAATATGCGCCAATGTATGAAAACAATACACAAGACATTTCAATAGATATAAGTAAAAATTTAAAAACAATTTGATATATTTAAAAATAATCTTCTATGTAATAAATATGTGTGAATTATATGTATAATATGCGCATGTAGTAGTGCCGGTCATATCCCAATGTATGAAAACAATATGCATGACACTTCTATACATTTAAATTCATTGGTTAGTACCTATTAGTTAATAAAATTCATAAACAATTGAATAAATTTATAAATAAGCTTCTATGTAGTAAATATGTTTGAAGTATATGTGTAATATGCGCATGTAGTAGTGTTCCGATATATAAAAACAATACGCATGACACTTCTATAGATATAATTTCATTGGTTTGAACACTTCTATAGATATAAGTTCCTATTAGTTATTAAAATTTATAAATATGCTTCTATGTAATAAATATGTGTTATGTATATGTATAATATGCGCATGTATAGCGCCGGCCATGTTATAATATATGAAAACAATACGCATGACACTTCTATAGACATTAATTAGTACCTATGATTTATTAAAATTCCTAAACAATTGAATATCTTTATAAACAAGCTTCTATGTAATAAATATGTGTGAAGTATATGTATAATATGCGCTGTGCCGGTCATATTCCAATATATGAAAACAATACGCATGACACTTCTATAGACATTAATTAGTACCTATGATTTATTAAAATTCCTAAACAATTAAATATCTTTATAAACAAGCTTCTATGTAATAAATATGTGAAGTATATGTATAATATGCGCTGTGCCGGTCATATTCCAATATATGAAAACAATACGCATGACACTTCTATAGACATTAATTAGTACCTATGATTTATTAAAATTCCTAAACAATTAAATATCTTTATAAACAATCTTCTATCTAATAAACATTTGTGAAGTGTATGTATAATATGCGCATGTCGAAGTGCCGGTCATATTCCAATATATGAAAACAATACGCATGACACTTCTATAGACATTAATTAGTACCTATGATTTATTAAAATTCCTAAACAATTGAATATCTTTATAAACGCCATACTTACAAAACTTAAAACTTTCTTTAATTATACAAAATACATACCGACTTTATTATTTTATATTTATAATATACACAATATATATGTATATATATATATATATATATATATATATATATATATATATATATATATATATATATATATATATATATATATACTTCATTGCAATAAATTTGTGTGAAGTATGTACATGTATAATATGCTCATGGCCATGTTCCAATTAATGAAAACAATACGCATGACACTTCTATAGGTATAATTTCATTGGTTAATACCTATTAGTTATTAAAATTTATAAATAAGCTTCCATGTAATAAATATGTGTGAATTATATGTATAATATGCGCTGTGCCGGTCATATTCCAATATATGAAAACAATACGCATGACACTTCTATAAATATGATTTCATAAATCTAGTGGTCCTGGCTTCAAAATCGACTTTATACTTTAATAGTTACTATTTCAAACAATAGTTTGAATAATAAATTGATGTGATGATTCCAGAAACATTTTGAAGATTGTCATTTGGACACTGCAACGGTTAAATAAATTAATTTAACAGTCCTCACTTTTATATGAAGTCAGCCTCCCTCCATTTTATAAAATATGATAATTGAATAGTATTGTAATATTATCGTGTATCAAGATATGCTTTGTGGCGAAGTGGTTAAACCAATATGTCGATTACTATCTTGTATTGGTGGCCTCTTCGAATTCGGACAAATTTATGGTCAGACAAGTCTGCTTGCCAATTATTATACCACTCCATATCTTATATTCACTGACCATTCTAATTACTTGAATCAATATTTATCAGCCTGAAATAACTATCGACGCAATGGGATATTATTATAGTAGAACCATGAGAAATTCATGTTATTAAAATCATAGAAGGTTGAGATGTTTTAGACGTAACAACGTGTTAATTAATTGTCTGTCGGTGATTTTAACTATTACTTGTTACACAAGTCACCGACTTTATAATCAGTATTTACCTTACAATACAGGAAATCAGAATAAACCTGGATCAAGACGATCGATCGGGATTTTATTCATATTATTTCCCAGTCATAATAACCTATTTTTTACTTGAGCGGAATTTGAACCTATGACCACAGTTTTTGTTGAAAAACTTCTACAATTCGATAGATAAAATAAAATATCAACAATGATTACATCCCGCCGAAATGTTTACAACAAAAGCCGAATAATGACAAAATATTTTGATCATATAATAATTTTATTTAAGTTTTAAGTAATTGTCACAAACCGACACCGCCGATATTAAAAGGCCAGACAAGTGGATTATAAATATCAAGATGATGAAGATAGTAACGCTAAATGTCTCACTCAGACTCGTCTGCTTGGTCCGCCATCTTGATATGTATAAATCCAGTCGGCGGTAACGCATGAACCCAACATTTAGTTATTGTTAAAAAAAAGGTGTTTAATTCAAGTATTAAGAAATAAAGAATTATTTTTCAAAAAAATAATTTTTACTCAACTAATTGATTTAAAAATAATACAAAATAGTCTAAATGAATCTAAACATTTCAATCTCATTTTATATACGGTTCCAGATAATTATTTGTGGGTACAAATAGTCTTGAAATGGGTTAGTGGTTTTAAATGAAATAATTTTCTATTAAAAATTCCAAAATTAGAGACATCGTGTAATGTCAATTGAATACAAAAATAAATATTTAATAATTATTAATAAATAAAATATATTCGTCGAGCTTTTTTGTCTGGTGATGCTGCAAGTTGATGCCAGCGCCTTTCCTCGCAGCAATTAAATGATATGAATCTCCTTTTGCGTTATTTATTTATTTATATATATATTTAAACCTTCTTCTACTCTTATTGCTGCCTGAAACGAGCCTCTCTCTTATAACGAGGTGTCGTTAAACGGACCCGGGCGTGGCGATGAAAGGTACAATTTATTAAAATTTAATCATATTAAATTGTTCTTCTCTCTATGAACACACTGTATATGGGTTCTGTTGAAGGCTTCAATTATTTGGTGTTATTAATTACCTCGTCGGGATATGAACTATGTACCTTTTGGGCCCCAAGCACACTTATTATAACCAATTATCCACCGAATATCGGCTTAACCAAACTCTAAATCATATTATTTATCAAACCTTAATATAGCCCTGCTTTCACGATCATATTTCAACATAAATACTTTTTTATTATTAAAAAAAATAATAAATTCTTTTAAAAAAACTTATCCAATTGGCAATTTTTTAATGATTGAATGCTTTCGATTTTTTTATATATAATTGAGATGTCATAATAAATATTAGCGTGGGATTGTTTGTGAAATATAACGCGTTTTCTAAATAAAGACTAATGCTTGTTTCAAACCTGACAAACTCGTTGTAATTGAATACTTATTTTATGACTATTAATCAAACGGTTTATATTTGTAATGTTAAGATTTTCAATAAATTAATTCAATTTAACAAAGAATTAATAACCAATAACTCGAATTATCTATTTATTGTTTAATTGCTTCCAAATTTCATTTAATTATTAAAAAGTGAAATCTGTGTTAGTGTTACTAAGTAAGTAACTTGTAACACTAATAATTTAAGTTATAATCTGTGATACAACCACAATTCGTTAATTTATAAAGTCGTTATGTAAATGTGAATGAATTTTTATCAAAAATATTGGTTACCCTTTTTTAATCTGTAGAAAATATAAATAATTATTATATTTGTAATTAAACTCTATAGTAAAAAAAATTGTATAAAAATATTACTATGTTTGATTTTGAATCTTTTTTTTATTAAATAAATTTCACAGCTCTTTGGGGTGAATTTTTAGAGGATTTCATATTTATTTCTACTAATAATAAATCGCCAGTTTAATTCATGTATTTGATCATACATAAGGGTATAATTTTTAATTATTTATGAACATTGTATTCATTGATGATTTTAAATATTTTTTTTTTCATTTGTTTGTCTGGATACATAAATAAATAAATTATACTCATCACTTTTATGTATCAATAGTATATATTTAAATTTATATATGATTGATTTTTAGATGATCGACTATTTTACCATGGAATATTTGTAAAATAAAAGACGTTTAATTTTCACTGTTTGTCGTATTTATTACGCATATTGGAAAAAGAATTTGACGATATTTTTTTTAAATTTGGATATTTACAAAAAAAAAATCACACAATTTCCACATGCAAAACACATCAATTGGATGCAAATTATATTTATCGTTCTTAAATGTATATATATTTACAAAAATTCAATATAAATAACATCTTCACAAATGTCTATATGTACAATTTCACTATAAAATAAATTCACATCGGAAACTACACAATAATAATTTATCAATGAAGGGTGTGTGTGTGTGGATTTATTTAAATTTAAATAATAAATATTGCAGATTTACCATGCTTGTGTTTGTTTTAAGTACAATATATTTATTATTATATTATTAATATAATTATTTACATCAACAATCCGCTTACAGATATTTTGGCACTGACTTACAAAACTAAAGACTTGATTCAATAATTGATTAATTCATTATTTACTCACATCAAATTATATTTACACATTTTTAAATAACATACATTAGACGAGACCTGATATAATTTTTTTAAATTTAATTTGTATACTTTCTTTCGAAATCGTCATTTTGTTAAGAATTCAGATCAATTGTGCAATAAATGAAATTATATGTTTGAATTTCGACTAAAAGTATACAAAGATAATTATTATTAAGTACTCGGGGGTTTCAAAGTTAGAATATTGTATATTTATATAAAAACTGTATTAACTCAAAAGATCAAGGATTTATCAATAAAAAAATATATAAACCAAAGAATGATTGTTATTATTTAATTAATATCAAGGGTCCAGTTTCATAAACCTATAACACGAAAATTAAACAAATCGCTAGTATTTTGTTTTAAAAACTAAAGTTATACAAAAAATCAATGGAACTGAACCATTGATTGATTAATATTTTTTTTTATATAAAAGAGAATATATAGAGTTGTGATTGATTCAAGAGCTACAAAATATAAGGTTATGCTTAGAATAGCAAATGGGGGTAAAAGATCCATATAATTTTTTAATGTGCAATATTTTCATAGATATAGCTATTAATTTAAGCGATGGATAAATTAATAGCTATATCTTTGATAAACTATATTTACTTTAAAAAATGCATTAACCATCATTTTCTATTTTATACCCAACCTTATTATTTTTTAATTGATAAAAATCATATTTTAATGATGATTTAATTATTTTGTAAATTCTTAGGCCTGTTTTGTTAGTGTATTATTAAATAAACGTATATATATATATATATATATATATATATATATATATATAACTATATATATATATAGTTATTATTTAAATCAGACTTTGAAACCCCTTGGTATTGTGTTGATCCAGGTCGTACATAGATGGATAAAATAAATATAAAATAGCTAATAGTAGTAGTGGCGAGAAGTCCTCTAATGATTAAAGTATCACTTGAACGGCTGGTCAATGGCGGAGTGTGTCATTGTTGTTTGTCATCCATCATTCTCACTGTCCGTCAGACACTCGTCGTCCATCTCCATGTCTATGAGCTCCTCCTCATCATCATCATAGCTCTGTTGGTATCCTGACTGCTGATCATCATCAGAGGGCTTGGAGCCTCCGCCCCCGCCGCTGCCGCCCCCGCCGCCCTTCGACTGTCCGGGCTGTGAAGACTTGGCCTCTTCCTCCTGCTGCATCCTTTTATGTTTCGTTCGTCGATTCTGGAACCACACTTTCACCTGTGGACAAATCAAATTATATTCATTAATATCACGTGATAAATTACCCAAAAAAAATACACCCTCTCATTCTACCCGTTAATAAATCATAATTTTTATTTTATTTAATCAACACCCGTTAAGGCATTTTTAACAAATATAATAAAAATCGCAGCCACCTATTCTAACTCATATAAATAATATTAAATTTTAAGGGAAGATTGTAGTATTTGGTTAACAAAAATGAACAAGTTAAAAGAGAATGACTGTAAATGTACATTTTATAAATAATGTGTATTATATTTGAATGCATTTATTTCATTATAATTATGTAGGCGATTAAAAGAAGAATTAAATAAATAATTGAAGCTAAAACTTTTCAATAAATAAATAAATAACTACACAGTTTGGATAACGCTTAAGCTGCAATTATTTTTATTTTTGATTGATATGGAACGCCATCGGCTTATTCTTAATACATAAATATGATTCCCATGAACAAATAAGACAAACTATTAAAATTATTATTAAAAAGGTTATAATATAATAGATATTAAAAAAAAAAATTAAAATACCGTACAAAAAGTGACGTTTTTTATTTAGAATTTTTGTAACAAACCTTTAAGAAAATACCTTCTTCTGTTGAACCCACTTTCAATGTATTTTTTCTATTTTTATTATTATTAAAAAAGATTTTTCAGATAAAATCGTAGCATTTATATAAATTAAATAGAATCCACTTCGAGAAGAGGTCAATTCATAATTTATTATATATCAAACAAAATGTATTTTTGGCAAACAAATAATCTGTTGTCTACTCGTAGGATTTAAATATAAAGATGACAAAATAATAATAATATGTATTAAGTGATCAATTAATTAAGTATGCTTAATAGTAGAATGATTTAGAAGCGACTATACATAATATAAAGGTTGTTTGTAATGAAACACAATGGGGGTGGTTATTGTTCACCCCATAATAGAGTTAAGGTGGGTGGGGCTTGTTATATCTTATCGGATGATCGTGTCTATTATTTAATGCTGGTAAAATTCCAAATCGAGTGGTTAAGGGGCGGGTGTTTAATCGCTCCCAGGGGGGTGGAAAAGCCACCCCTTCTGTGTAATACACCCCTCACTACGACCATTTCCAAAATACACACTCAGGGCTGCTTAAACAAACATTCCATCAACCCGTTAATACAATTATTATTGATCTTGTAATATTATGTATTTTATACAACACTTAATTATTTGTTTAATTTTATCGAATGCTATTATTATAAAATAATTCTACACTATTTTTTCCAAGCAATAAAGTTTGCTCTACAACCATAAAATTATGTTTACTGCATTTAATTAATTTTACGTTTTTGTTATAATCACTCATTGATATTTTATTGTAGATGTGTGGTTCCCGTTTCAAATATAAAAAATTCACGGTAATAAATAAAGATCTTTGTAACAATTACCTTTATTATATTTAATTAATTATATAATATACATCTACAGTTATCATACATCAATTAATATATTCTTGGGACAAACTATTAAGTTGAATGCACAAAAAAATATTTTATTTTTTTAATATTATTATGTTATAAGATTGTTCTGTTAATAAGCGAAAATTCAAATAGTATAATACATTATACCACATAATAAAGTTTTATAATTCAAGCCGCATATTTTTTTAAATATCCTGTTAATATCAGAAAATTAAAAAAGAATTATTATTCTAAATATATTCTCTTTACCACATAATAACCAAACCTATTGCGTGGGTGTAAGGAAGTGCTTTAAAATATTAGAGCTTTGCAACGATTTCCTTTATAATTTGATTATTGTATTATTTTATTTCAACTGTCTGATATTTACATAAAAAATTATATAATATCATACATTAATTATTATATTCATGGGACAAACTATATAGTTGATATATTCTGTTAGTATCCGAAAATTTTAATAGAATAATAGATTTTACCACATAATAAAAATGTAAGTGCTCTACAATTGTAAGCAATTTAAAACCTGTTTTTTCATCCTCTTATCTGATTGTTTTTAAATGTATAAAAATATAAATTTATTATATAAAATTGAGCTTTCCTGATAATAGTTGCATCCACTTAACGCTTGAAGCTCACGAGGGAAAAGTACAGCCGAGGGGAAACTATCATTATCTCTTTCACTCTCGCACACACTAATAGCCCTAGAGCGGGATAGATGCTAAGTGTCTGCTGTTCAATTTATTATTTGTTGGTTTAAGTGGCGTGATCAAACTTTTTACCCCATACAAACGTGATTTTCCATCACCCGTATAATATATAATATATGAAATGTTTGCATCCCCTGCTTCTGGTGGTTGGAGCGATACAGGGGTGGGTTTTAGATTCATATCCGAATAATTGGGGTGCGCTTGTGAATTATACGCGATCGCCCAATAAAATCATATGTAACGAATTAGGAAGGGATTTGAGCTAACAATACTAAGGGTAGGGGCTCATAATATGATAAAATCATGCTTAACAACTCTTTTATGGCCTCTAACAAGCAACTGATTAATCACTGCCTGGTAATTTATAACTGAAAAATATACCAACATAAAAATATATATACATACATATATATATTGGGTTAAAAACATTATTTTTAAGATTCTAAGTGAGAATTTTCACATATTGAATTGAAAGCATTTAAGAACACTTCTAAGAATAACCCAATTTTTCATAAAATAATATCAAAAACTACGATCTACGGATTAAAATAAAACAATTTGACAATTTGGATTGATACAGGTACTATTTTTAATAAACTTAACATTTAAATATATAATCTAGAATTTTTAAATGAATAGAAGAAATGTTCAATTAACCAATATTTACCTCTATTTATATATA
>JAGTTH010001195.1:0-65610 GCA_022606485.1 Agraylea sexmaculata | reverse complement strand
CGGTTTCAGCGATCAAAAGATCGGTGTCGACAGCCATTTTGCTACTAATATCTTTGAAGTATAAAATCGTCATTCTAGGAATTGTCATCACAAATGATATATTCCCCGCAAATAAACGTCAAATTTTACGACAGCTCAATCACATTCGATAAAACGGACAAATTGTTCAATTGGACTTGGGATTGATAAATTCTAAAGTCTACATTCCATACAAATAATATTTTTTTATATACATTTAAGTCACAATATTCCCACAACACGTGGAAAAATAATTGTAACAGACTGGTAGGGTATTTTTGATTTGGATGTTCAGAATTAGTCTAAACTACAATTAAGAATCTCTTCTTTTAATTTTGAGTCTAAACAAAATCTGGAGAAAGATAAGACGTATTTTTTTTTAAATAATATCATTCTAAGTTTATACGTATGGGAAAAAAGAACAATTTAATTCCCCGGTAATTATTATTTTTTCATTATTACGTTAATTGTTTATTATTATGTTTGTTAATTTTTATCCCCCTGTTAACTTTGTTATATTACTCTTTCAAATTAATTACGTAAAAGGCGTAAGTATAATAAATACGTAACGATTTTTCATTTAAAAAAATGCACCTATGCTTGAATTTTGTCGTTTTCCTATTAAATAATACAAAATTGTACATCAACAAATGAGATATCTTCAAATATTGGCGTTTATTTATTGTAATACAGTAATTAATTTGCCATATTAGCTTTTATGATAATATAAGAATATTACATTATTACATACTATTTTTATAAATAAGCTTCTCATATAGTTACAACTTGGGTCACTATTAGATTATGAAGAGTAACACTGCATTTTTTTTGCATATACGTTTATGTGTTACTGACCCATCGATTTGTAACTATTGAATGGTGATATTATTTGGTCAAAAGTCTTCAGAAATAATATCTATATAAATACAACTTTAAGAGTGTATAACTTGCATATATAATGCGGTAGTTCTTGATATCACAATGTATGACTTCTTGCCTAGTAAGCGGCGCATATTTTATAATGTATGCACTCGTAAGACGTCCTTTCGTCCTTTGGTAAAATATACAAATCATTACGCATCTAATATATAATAGAAGTGATGATGATGTGATCACGAAGCCACAGTCATTTCGGTCAATTGAAGCTCGTAATCAGTTTGTTCAATTGACTATTCGCAAAATGTTTACGAGGGGAACCATACTACTTCGTGATTAGTTGCACGTACTACTTGCCATCTGATATTATTGTATTTTCATAATAAATGGATATTTTTTTTTGACACCGAAATCGGATATTTATAATTGCATGGGCATAAAGCAAAAAGTATAATGGCCTATAAATAAATAAAATAGGGGGTGGTGGAATGTTTGTTATCTTAAAGATCGACGCGATGGCAGCAATAAAGCAGGGGTTGCTCAATAAAACACGTCTTGACCGAAGACATCCATCAATCGGAGACTTCCAACCCTTAAACTGGGTAAAATTGTCAAAGTTTAGTCCGCTCGAGTGGCACAAAAAGAAATAATAAAGCTGAATTGTCGCAATCTTACGATTGCTTTCACTCCCATTTCTGATTTTATTACACGGATCGATTCTTGCACGTGCCGTTTAAAGTTGATCCAAGAAAGGGTTCTTTTTGATACAACAAACTATATACACATTTCTGAAAGGGGAATAGATGGGAAAACGAAAGGTTAATTTTATTCATGATTGCATTTCAAAAAAATAAAATAAAACGTCATAATTTGTCTTTACAACATTTTTATACTATATTGGGGAGAGCATTTTTAATGTTTGAGTATTTTTTTATTGTCTATAATTCCACGAAAATCACTTAATTATGTATATTTTCCTTTTTAGTAAGAATTTTTTTTGGAGTGCATTTTATTGAAATTGATTTTCATTTTACGTAAAATATGATAGTTTAATTATTTGCAACGTAATTATGACAGTTTGGACTTTTATTCAGTTATTTATGGGAGAGGTAGAATATTTCAAATTTACTAAAAATGAAATATCGTCGGCCTTCTTTGCATAACTCTTAAAAATTGATTTTTAATTTATATTTACGTCTGCTTACGACAATAACTATAATAAATATGATAAAGTTTAGATAAAAGAAACATAAGTTATCATTGTTATTTATCAAATATGATAATTCATATTTCCATGCACCTATTTTATGTCTTTTGTGAAATAAATGTTCTTAAATAAATCTTGCATAAATATATATTTAAACAAAAAATAATTATGATTTTAATAAAGTGTGCGTCTTTCAGATTGACTCAGTGTTTTGTTACTCCTGTAAAGTTTGACAAAATGGACTTATGCAGTGTGCAAAGAAAGCTGACGAATTCAATAAATTGATTCCATATCAGTGGCAGGAATTTTTATTCTCTATTAAAATTAGCTGTTATTTATTTAGAAGTAGTTTGAAAAACACCCCAGCTGCGTAATTATTAAATATTTTTTATTATTAATAATTAAGTAGGAAAAATATTGATTTTACCTCACATTTGTATGACACTAGATTTTTAATAATTATTTGATTTATCTACCGAAAAGTTGACAATCTAATGGCGGCATGAGAAGCTGTAGAGGACTGAGTTAATGGGTCAGGAATAGAATTATGGTACAACCCTTAGGCGTGTCCGGTGATTTAGGGGGTGAACTTATGGTGACACTTTCACACCTACAAAATACCAAAGGCAACACAAAACAGGTAACACTCAACAACTAAAAGATATTTGTTATACCTCCTCGCTATGATATATTTAACGCGTTATGACAAATTAAAAAAATATATATTCGATGTATTGAAGATGGTTAAACAGACGAATTATATATATATATATATATATATATATATATTTTAAATAATAGGAAGAGAGTTTAATCAATTTAAAGGATGTTGAAAATATACACATGAGGGCTCAGAATCATACAAAAGAACAAAAAGTGCATCATCTTTTAATAACTTAAAAATCGAGGGCAATTAAATAAATTTAGGATACACATTGTAAATTAAAATATTACAACTTAGATTTAAGATAATCTATTGTTTTAAGCAATATTTTAAATTTTTTAAATTATTTACAGGTTCTAAAAATACACAATCCATTGGTATTTTATATTTTTTTAAAGCGATTGGTTACAAATATTAAGGTCATTGGTTCAAATCCCGGTCGAATAAAAAAAAAACAAGATCCCGACCGATTGGCTTAATCCAGGTTTACAATATTTTTAATTTAATTGAATTGTATGGGAAATACTGAGGCGATTAATATAATAATTTACACGTAAACCTAAAACAAACACAACATTGTAACGACTTCTAAAAACACCAATTATGTCCATAAATAATACAAATACTAATTTATATACTAAATATTATATCATCCAAACCCATTTTTATAACAAGGTTTGATTAGATGTAATGAGTTTTATAAAATTCATACTTCAATCATATAAATTTCAGTATTGTAATATTAATACAGGATGGACTAAACCATAATTATATTTATATAGAGGTTACGGTATCACAATAATATAAAAAAAAAACAATATGCGATACCTAACATTCCTTATAAATTCTTACTGATTGAGTCCACCGTGTTTCATATATTTTTTTCAATTATATGTCGTGTATGTCATACTGAAATAAATATTTTAAATGATTCAGATAAACAGGAAATGAAGTGAATAGAAGGGTGCAAAGACAGTGTGTTTGTTTAAGTTGATCTTTTATTTTATTTATCAGGGACATAATTTAGAGTCACGAGGGCGTCAAAAAGGCTCGTTATTAGTAAAGGGCGGAATCTGTATAGCGGTTGGTACAAACACAGCATGATATCAACCTCAATGACACAACATCCAAGATTTACTGGCTGATTCTACAAAAAACACCAACAAATCGATCCCGGAATCCAAAAACCACAATATTATATTGTAGCAATAAATATATAATACCCGACTGACTATACGGGTCTGCTTTTTTAACGTGTTGGTACAAAAATATATTGAGCGGTCCGCGGTGATGTGTAGTTATAATATTTGTGATTATTAAAATATTTTGACTGAGCTGTCGGGATTTAAATTAATACCTTTACGGAAAAACAACAGATGTCAAGTGAGACTAAAAATATCGTTATCTTGATAGAGAAATGTATTGAAAGATGTATTTTCATAGGTTGGTTTACGCCACTTGCTTTTTCTTGATATTGATGTAACTAATAACAAATAATATCTACTGTTGTTTTCGTCAAAATCTTAAATTAAGAACTAATGAAATAGTAAATCCAAAAATTAATTGCTTTCACGGAAATAAATTTTATAGTATGTTATCTATGTGTAGTTATGGTTATCTGTATAGTCTTCTATTTTTTATTTAATTATATTTATTTTATTAACACCAAACTATAAAATTGGGTATTTTTTAGGTAAAAAACCAATAATGGCGTTAATAATTTGTATATAAATAAAAAAAACAACGTTTTTTTTTAATTTGCAGATATGGAAAAGAAGCAATATTTTTATAAATATAAAGTTCATCATGAATTCATGGATAATTTAAATAATTCAATCATCTATGGATAAAGCATAAAAACATTTAAAAAATCTAAAAGACTATTTTTATAATTTGTATATTCTACCACAATATAAATATTTTTAAATGATCTAACCTAACCAGCATAGTAATAGTTATTTTAAATGACGCTGTTTACAGTCTTAATTGTTGGATTATTTTTTTAAGAACAAAGTAATAAAGTCACAAAATCTGCCATTTCAATTGTTTAATTATAAAATAAAAGAACCTCTTATAAAGAGAATATTATTCGTTCCGGAATTTTATTCGTCATGTAAAGCACTTTTTATGAGAAACAATTTTTATCAAAACATTTTCGCGGGGAATATTTAACTTCTAAATGATAATAAAAAAAATACTGAAATATTTTTTTCCTTCCATAAGTCATTTTGATGTTTTAATTAACAATCAGTAGTTGGTACATATGATGTAATATTGTATTATTTGGTTATTATTAGTACACACATGGATTGCATGCCGCACGCATTGAATTACATGATAAATACAATTGCGTGTATTTAATTGCGATCAAATACATCATTATTCAATTAATACTCTCTCCACATACGACATTTTGACTAAAAAGGCCGAAGACCTCTCCAATGTGTATTCTAGCCGGTTTATAAAGTAACAGGGAACGGACTATTTGCATATGAAATGCTTGTCTCGACGCCATTTATTGAAGCTTTTGAGTACCAAAGTCACGGCCTATTTGCAAACTGTATGTATCATAAATTACAATATCTTCACTTTGACTATCCTGAATAAAACATATTTTTGAATTTAAATGATAAACGTGTACAAACAAGCTGAACATTTTCTGTCCTGAATTTTTTGGTATACTGACTATCGTATTTCACTAAATCATTTACATTTATTATAATAAATTATTAGCCGATTCATATTATTCTTCTTAAATTAAGAACAACCAATATCACTTTATATAATATAAAAAAATTTCCCCAATGATAAACAGGGTGGACTTAATATTTTAAGGGTATCGCTAATATGTAAAACTAGGGTAATTTTAATTGAAATTTTCAATTTGTTAATGTTTTTTATGTTCTGTCAGGCTTTTTAATAGGAAGCCTATATTTTGAAGATCAGAAGAAGTTTGAGTTTTCATAGTAAATTATAAATAAGTTATATATAGTATAGTTTTCTTATGGTGAAAACACTCAACACAATATTTAAAAAACGAGTCTCCCAATAAATATTTTTATTAAATATCTAATGTTATTTTGAAATTAATTTAATATTATTAAAATACCCGTTTCGAGATTTTAGATATGTATTAATTGTAGTAAAATAATTATATAAAATATTATTATTCCATCTGGTAAATCTTGATGATGTGGTTGATTGATGGATCCGTACAGACAGACATACAACATACACACCGTTCAACAATTACATTGTAAAATATTATCAACTAAAAATATTATTTTCGTATTTAATAGACATATTTTTTGTCACTTATTATTGCGATACCCTATCACCCCCTGGAATATTCTCAGTTAATTTAAGTCCTGTATATAAAGTAATGGTTTCTTAGGCGCAAGTCGCAAATAACGTACACCTTAAAATTTGTAGTAGTTGTTTTATTATTATTTTTTTGAATAATGCTTAGCTCGAGGCTTAAAAGAGACAAGCATAGTCTATAGAAATATAACAAAGCAATTCTACAGTCTTTAGGGTGTACGTTTATGTGGACGTATGTACGTCTAGGAAACCCAAGCTTAATATATTAGATTCAGATTGCATTTTCAATTAAAGTATTGTATATTGGCGTATCTTGTTTGTAGGTGTAGATGTATTTCCGATAGTAATAATAAGCATGTGAAAATTGTTAGTGTAGATTTATTTTATCTTGAAATAAACAGCATTGACCTTTATTCTTTCAAAATAAGGCTAGACGCTGTAATAACCACGATTATTTTTATTGCCATTATCAAGGTTGGTTGTAGAAGATTTAATATTATTGTGCATGATTATGATGCGATATTGAAAGTGTCAAATTTGTGTAAGCAAATTGGAGGTGGTTATATCGTTACGATTACAACCCACGTGTGTAAGGAATGAACAAATTACCAAACATGTTCCATCCTTATGCGATGTTTCATATTACGAACTTGGGGAATTGAGGAACTGTGTAGTTGAAAGGCAGACCACGTACCACTTGAATTTGGATAATGGATGCGAAGAATTATTTGGGGGAGCTCGTTTGTGAAACAGTCGTGATTTCGCTTTCTTTGATACTATCAAACACTGGTATAACTAAAATAAATAACTGGGCATGCTGACTACGGTAACAATTAGATGCGGCCGTTCCGTTTGAAGCGTATCGATAGGCGATAGATAAGATGATTATCTTTGGTAATTGCGGTTGAATCAAAAGTGTCATCGTAGGAAGGGCGGCGACCTTTGAAATAGTAGTGGCAGGTGAATGGAAGGAGGAGGACTTCGATCATATCTGCCACCCCACAATCCTGCTCTACTATTTAGATTAGCTACGCCTGCATACCTTTACAGGACAATGACCTCTTGGATTTTTAAAACAATCCCAAGTTTCGCTTTCGTCGATAACATCTGCAATATCGACCTTGAACTTGGTGTTGTGAAATCGGACGCAGGGGGTGGCGATAACAACTTAAAACTATACACCCATTGTTCATTCGTGCAGGAACACTTTTACTTTGTTGTACTTTAAGGCCACTTTCACACCAAACATAACTCAAACAGTATATTTATTACTTGTAAAGTAACATACGCAAACAATGGGCAAATAACGAAAATACACACAGCCAATTCACATCGGTTGGTGTGGCTTGATGCGTATTTACTTGTAACACATCCCACAAACGTTATCCATTATTGTCAGTTTAGATATGACGGACTCATCTAGGAAACCATCTCACTATATATTACCACGTAAATGCATACTAAAAATAAGATTATGATCTAAAAGGTTAATTTATGGCGTACGGAGCTTTTGATTTTGGGAATATGAATTTAAAAAAGGTCCGGTTTCTTCAAGCCGTGTTAAATCGTGTGCTACGTGGCAACAGATTGTACGAATCTCTTATAACATATAACAATTTACGATTAAATACCTTCTATTGACAGAGACATGAAATGTGTTATAGATAATAGACGAATCTACATTAGTTGCCGGTCAAATAGGACTATTTTACTATTTGGAAAAAGTCCCACTTAATAGGTTAAATAATGATTTAAAATCAAAATTTTTTGACGTTTCATACATGCAATATGTGGCTCAGGTCCATAAAGACTTAAGAGCACACAGATTTTTTTTTGCACTTACGATATTATACACTGGAGCAGGCGATATTTATTTAAAATAATTAAAAGGGAAGAAGTGGTGTATTCAGACACCTTCTCACGAGGAGGTCCTGTTGTCGTCCTTTATCTTGAGCATGGTGTACGCATACAGGTGCTGGTGGTATCAGATAAAAGGGGTATCGGTATTTTGGTACTGCATATTATCCACAGCCACGATTTATTGACTGCCGCCTGTTCTGAGCGTGTCGAGTTCGAGATAAATTATTATTGCAAGTTTAAAATGTTGAAAAATATATGGGCCAGATGGTGTATTGTTAGATGGGTCAAATATAAGGCTGTCGCCTATATATGGTGTTGGATATTGATGAATAAGGCAGGAAATCAGTTCGATAGGAGGAATGGACCAAGGAGTGGTATGCCTTGTCACCGTCTCCCACGATACAATACTCTTATCTGTGCCCTCCAGCTTTTCCACCGAGGGCCAACTGCTCTCCTATCTTTCTGGACACCTCGTAACGGTAAAGACACCTCACAAACTGAAACCCGATCACAAGGACTAATCCAATAATAGATGTTCTGGACCGATCTTAATGTCCAATTCAATAAAACCGGACACTTTATAATAAATAATGTGGAGATATCCCATCAATGCATTCTGCCATAAAAGCCAACTAAACGAAAACTATATATTTTCCTTTGCACCTTATCGACGTATGAGATTACTCATTTAAGTATGGCATCAAGCAGAAGGCTACATTTAATCGCGGCGAACTGTCAACGGGTAGAAGTACATATATAAAATTACCGTACGCGCTATTTGCCGGGCGAATTCATATACATATTTCGCGTTATGTTTGGCCTGGTTTTATAATGAATGTTAAGTCTATGAATGATAAAAATATGTAAATTTATTTATATAAAATTGGGAGATGTTACTTAAGTCGAGTATTTTTTTCCATATATTACGGAATATTTGTATATGACAAGAGAATCGTATGAGCTGTAGTCACGTAGCTCACAATTTAACACGCGTTGAAGGAACCGGCCCCTAGTTAAATTATTTTAGGTGTTATGATTTATAAGAAGAGCTTTGATTAGAAGAATATGTTGATTAATATTCAAATCACACAATGTTTTTATAGATTATTTAATAATAAAGCGGGATATATACTTTTTAATAAGTGAGGTCACTTACCACGGATGAGTAGATTGATGATATATATATATATATATATATATATATATATATATATATATATTTTATATATATATTTATATATATTGATCCGAGATAAATAAATAAACGGTATATATACTCACAAATGTTATTGAATTTAAATTGTTGATATTTTGGAGTTCTTGGTGAAATTCCATAATTTAAAGAAAATTTTTAGTAGTAATTTCCACAGTAATTTAATTAAGGAGTACTTTCGACCACATGTAGTCAAATTAGTTCATTTTGTATACTTCCTGTTTAGTTTATTTAAATTATTGAATTTAATTGACTACGTAATATGTAATTTCTTTTTGGGCTGGATTTTTAAACAAATTAATAAAAAATAGCATTCGTTTGGTTAATTATAAAATCAACATAGTTGCTTGATGTATTTTTATGACACGTCTTTTTATTGAAGGAATGTGTAAAATGGATTAGCTTTGAACAATGTTAACCATTATATGGAATAAATAACAATAATGATAGAGGAAAGTGTTTAAAGAATTGATCTCCAAGTCGGCGCCAGGGGCTGTTCTTTATTATAAAGTCTGGTTAAGGTGATGATCGCAATATATCAAGACGTGATCGCTTCATTACACACTCTTTCAATCGAAACCCATAAAACACCACCATGATTACAGTATAAGCCTAGACATTAACACGTGCGAAAGAGTGTATCATAATTCAAAAATTATATAAAATTAAAAAAAAACTCTATCAAGGCGAAATCGATTATGATATCAAAATAAATTGCCAGACGTAAACTTGTTAAAAATAGTATAAATCATCGATTGTTCCGATGGGTTATTAACACAACAACGGATCTACAAATTCACTTTAAATATTATATAACATTTTTTAAAGGAATAGTTCAGGGAATAAGGCGCGTATTTACAAATACTAGGATTCAAATTGAAAAAAAAATAGATCGGTTATCACGACTGGGAGATCGGGAATAATATTAATAAAATACCGATCGATCCAGGTTTACTCTGATTTCATGTATTGTAAGGTTATTGTAAGGTATTGTAAGGACGATTATTAAGTCTGTAACCTGTATAACTAACAAAAGTTAAAATTTTATAATAAATCATGACGTGTTTGTGTGTAAAAATAAATTAAATAAAAATAACATATTTTAGTGAATTTGAGAAAAATGTTACTTTTGGCAGAAAAAATGCCACAATTTTTCCCCTTTCAACCAGATTTTCATTGGTTGAAATAGCGAAAGGCAAATAATGGTTGAGATCATCGACAGACAATGAATCAACACATTGTTGTGTTTAAGCAATATTTATAAGGGTTTCTTAAAAATAAACGAGTTATAATAAAATTATAAAAAAAATCACCATTTCTTCCGAAAACAATAATTCAAAAATACTCTTGTTGACCTGTATAAATGTAATAGTTAAAATATCCGAGAGTTAAATGAGAGTGTCTTAAAAAATAAAACTCCTCGGGGCGTATGTATATAAAATAAAAATTTAAAAAAATAACAAAAATGTATGGATTCCGGTTTTCGGTCAAGTAACGACGAAACATAATATGTGTAGCTTTTTAAATGATCAGAAATAATAACTTGAAATGAAACCTTAAGAAGACATAATAATAGGTCAGTTACACAAAAACGTATCTTCAAACAAACAGTTTTCAAGGAAACTGTATATTATGTTACACATATACAGGTAAAAAAATAACAATCCTTTGTGGTTTTCGAGTCGAGATTGGACCGCCATCTTGGAATAGGATGTTTCTGTCATCTGATTCCAATGTGATATCCTACTACCCCCTAAAATATTCTCAGTAAGTTCAAGTCTACCCTGTATAAGTATGGATTTTATTTAGTGAGAAACTGCATTATTAATTAGCTTGATTGTATCTTTAAAAAATAAATATGCTTCCGATATGGTATCATGAATATTGAGTATATACAATTTTTAAAGATTTGTTGGTTTAGTATTGTGGGATCAAGATCATTATCGCGTATAATTTTACTCTCGCCGGTCATCGCTCCCGTCTTGATTATTTCTTTCGCGTTTATTGAGAATAATGGCGAAAAGGCCGCTAAAACTGAAAGTAGAAGCGATTGCGTCTGAGAATGAATGGGTTTATTTTAAAACCACGAGAGGTGTTTATTTTTTCGGTGGTGTGTTGCGAATAACTTTCATCGCAGCAATGAAGCCGAGGGCATATTTCAGCACTGATTTATGAAGCAGTCAAGTTTCCTTTGAAGGAGTCCGCTATTAAGTCATTTGCAAACTTAAATAATATTATTAAAAATTAAATCATAACGCTTTTATATTAGACTAGGGTTATTTTCATTGAAATTTTCAATTTGTTAATGTTTTTTTTATGTTCTGCTTGGTTTTTTAATAGGACGGTTACATTTGAAATTTGATTTGATTGATTTTTGAATTATTGACGATGACAATATACTCATCATAATATTTAAAAAGCGAGTTTCCCGATTAAAACTGTTTTTTTAGAATTGCTATTTATTATGCATTATTAAATATCTCTAATATTATTTTGAAATTAATTTAATAATATTATCATTTAAATTTTTAGATATGCATTAATTGTAGTAAAAAAAAAAGAAATATTATTCTTCCATCTGGTAACACTGATGATTGATTGATGGATCCGCACATACATATAACATACACACACCTTAGACAATTATATATATACTATGTAAAAGTACTACTAAAGTAGAAGTGCGAATCTCAATTTGAATATCAGTGACTTCTATCAAGTAGTGAAAGAAGATAATTTAAATAAAATTATATATATATATATATATATATATATATATATATATATATATATATATATATATATAATAACAATAGGTTAACAGTAGAGTAGCCTTGTGGCCCAATGGTTAGTGTAACGGATTCATGACTGAAGACTCCCGGACAAAAACGGTGTCCACTAGAGTCACTTGGTAGATGTACTAGATCTGAAGGTCTCGTTGCTGTGTGGTGGCCTGGGAAACCACCTCTAATATATTCTCTCATAAAGGCCCAGGTAGCCTGGCCAACCCCTTATAAAGGGACTCCCGTCAATAGGGAAGGCGTCACGATATTTATTTATTTTAAGTTAACAGTACTAGGTTAGTTAGGTTCCAGGTGTGAAATTAGTATGGTGAAAATGCGGAAATGATTATCAATGCACAAGAATGGCTTCGGGGTCCTTGCCGCCCCCGTCCTGTCTCCACTGCGCCATCATTTACACGATCCCCAATTAGATCCCTATCAGATATGCAATCAAGTCGGGTAATTGCCGTCAATGTATTCATCTTGCTACCGATCGATTGACAACACATTATTACATACTTCATTTTAAACGACGCGTTGTGATATAATATTTAAAATAAATGAAATCATAGTCACCCTGTCGTGATAGTAAGACACGAAGAGGCGCCAAGAAGGTTGTATAGAGGCGTAAACCTAATTGCTGACTGCTGTACTGTGAATCTTGAACAAGTTGCAATCAGTCGATACATTAGTTCAACATCATAAACAAATAGTTCTCGAATACAATACACGACACTTATCTAATCTTATACAACAATCTATTATCACTAGTTTGTATCATAGATTCCGGTTTAAAATATCTATAAATAAAATCAGCATATACAAGGAAAACTCAAAACCGTATTATTTTATAACAAAGCAGTTAATTATACCGACTTTGGTCTAAATTTAAATAAAAGTAACGTATAACTTCAACTAGGTCAGTAACAGATAAACGTATCCATGTACAAAGTCATAGTTTTCAAGGAGAGAACAAAACGTGTAAAACATCATATTTAACGTTTTTTTTTGTAGATACGTTTATGTGTTTCCATCTGACCTAACTTCTGATGGGTCAGAGATAGTATAGAGAGATAGTTTTCTTACGTATACCATGAGAAAAATTATATTATATTGAATCATTAAAATAGATAAAATATTTTAGTATATTCTATTTATCCCTATATCTATCTCAAATGAGGTTTGATTTGTTAATAATACTAAAAATGGATATTATATATAGGGTGAACTTGATTTAACTGAGAATATTTTAAGGGGTGGTAGGGTATCGCAAATATAAGCGACAAAAATATTTTTATAGATTATTAATTAATAATTAAAAATATTAATTATGTGAAGATTCAGTGGATTTCGTACATTGTTATTTGGCTTTTTTTAAACAGCCTTTATAATCCGAAAATATTTTTTTTAAATAATAACAAAAATACAATTATATACCTGAATATCTACGCATTTCAAGACTGAAGTGTTTTATTTCTTGTGTGACTTCTTAAATTATTTTTCTAATAGAGAGTTGAACTTAAATTCCGACAAATGTATTTTGACAAGTGAATTTTTTATATAAATAAAGAAATACCTCAAATAGGCAAGTCAAAGCAGACGAAAACCATTTGAACTAAAAGTGTATTAGTTAATCAATAAGAAAATGTCAAAACTACATGACTAAAATTGACGTTTTTTAAATCCTTATCCAAAGTTAGAATATAGTATTTTGAAATATATTTTTAATGACAGTTTTGAAGCACTACCAAAAAATACACATGCAACAATTAAATAAAATTTAAGCATAATTTGACTGTTCATAAATTAATGTATCATATTCATGACAAATTTGAAATAAATAATTTAGCAGAAACATAGTTTGACTGTTTTCCTGGATGGTCAGATTACAACGAGCAAGTGATCAATGTAACGTCAATTAATAAGTCGTATGTTTGAAGACTTGTCAATAATTGACTGGAGCTCTTAAAAATACAAAATTAAATTATTTAATAGAATGCCTGTTTATCTTTCTAACGCATCATAAAAATATGTGAAAATAAAAAAAATAGAAAAATGATTTTTGGGTATGGTTGAAAGCAGTGAGCGAAATTATTCTCAGTTATTTTAAGTCCGCCCTGTATATTTTTTAAATAGGATTTATATGGCATTAGAAAATGGTCAATGTGTATGATTTTAAACTCGAATTAAAAATGTGTGCGTTTAACAGCTATAAACAATAATCAAGAGCGGGCGTCTAAATGTGGGCGTTTAGGAATTGGGGAATATCGGGATAGAAAGTGTTGATATATTGCTACAGAGTAACGGATCTCTTTAACGGAGACGATTACAGTTAAAATGTATGTATGCAAGGGTGTAATGGCGACCTACTTGTTATGACCGATAATTAAGTTGTCCAATCGAGTCACTTTAGGTTGGATGATGTATACCGAGGTAATAGCTCAATAAACCAGCTCATCATAAAGTGCATATTAAATAAAGGTACGTATGTATTTTCATTTTAATATTGCCATTCATAAACTCGATGTACTAAAAATTGAGACATAATTTTCTACAAATAAAAATAAACATCATGCGTCTTTTAAATAAATATGAGAGTCTAGTTCATTCAGAGAGAGTCTAATTTAAATCTGATATAAAGTAAATTTTCCATTGTATACACAGTTATTCCTCACTTATTCCATTCTCTTTTGAATAGGACACAACCAATGAAATTTTATCTATAGAAGCGCCATGCAATATTATCTCATACATTCGAACATGGCCGGTCACCAATACATGTACATGCAATAGAATTTGAATTAGCGAGACGGCGAGGCGGTAGAATCAGCGCCCCAAGCGGCCAACACACAAAACTCTTTGGTGCCTGGCCTCACTTGGGCCTTTTATGGTTTTGACGCTTATTGGATCTGGATGACCTCTTTTCCACCAATTCTGCCGCCTACAGGGCTTGTGTAGGAGCGACCTAATATGGAAATATATAAAACATTGCCCCCTACATTCTATAATTTCATACATAATAATATACTTTTTTATTTTCACAATATTTTTTGTTTTTGTCTCTGTCTGCTTTATTTATTTTTAATTTTCCAGTTTTGTCACCCGTATCTTAAAAAATGTTAATTTGTTTTTTATATAGGTATAATGTAGTGGTTTGCAGTTGGTTATTTAAACAGTAAATAAAATATTTTCTTACTCGCTTAAATAACCGAGAAGACATCTAGTAAATGTTTATTTAAGTTCATTGCACACACATCACGTGTTATTATAGATATATTTAAAAATCGCCGATTGGTCTTTTGGCCAGGTGAAAAAAATGTTTTCTTTCCTGTTTAATTAATAAATCACCTGTAAATCCCTAATTGTGTGTATTACATTAAAGTAACCGTCCCTACTCATTTTTTAGATATCTCAGAGGAGAGATTAGTTACATCACAAATAAAATATTACGAAATCGCCAATCGCAGCCGTTTGCGGTAAGTTAATTCACCTCTGTGCTGATATATAATATAAAATTTGTATGGCACAAAGTCACTATATACTTTATCTAAATTAAAAAAAGATAAAATCGATTTAATAATTCTAAATGAGTTGGTATATTCAGATGGCGATGAGAATATTTTATGATAAATACATTGTGAAGTCGTTGATCTTATATAATTTGGCGACTTTGGACATTCGAAAACTGCGATGTCTTTGATGATAAATACCCGATAAGCATTTAAATAAGTTATATTATTATAACAATGCGGACAGAGAACCTTGTGACAGACTACGATAAAAATATTTGCTTAAAGAACATCTTCATGAATAATAATACGATGATGGTGGATGTCAGCATCGCGTGATTTAGCTATGATATTCAAATACTTGTAACGATCATTTTATTGTGTCGCTTTTCTGGGAACATAAAAAAATCTCAATGTGCACATAAACGCTTTGTTAACGCAATACTAGTAACGTAATAAAGCAGTGCGTTATAGCCGATGGAAATAGCGATATCGTTGTGTTTATTGGAAGACCATTTGCATAATGGACGGACTTCACTATAAATTATGTCATATAAAAAATATGCACAAAGAAGAATGGTCACGTGAATACTAAATACCAACGTGTTGAAGAGAGATTTTTTTTAAGTTTAATATATTGTAGGTTAATTACGAGTAGTAAATTTTGAATTATTTATAAGTATAGATAAGGTGGATTGATTTACATAATAAATCAATGTGAGACCGGTGTTAAAATAATTTCTATTTATATGCAGATTTCACAAAGACAAATATTTAGGAAACCAAAGATAATATGTGAATAAATTTGAGACACAAGATACCAACCGCAGTTTAATATATGCAATATTATCATAGAAATATAATTAGGACTTAGCTTCGGGGTACATCTAGAGGAAATTTGATACAAGAATATATTATAAATATTGCAATATCAATAATTCTTCTATGAAACAAAAAATAATAATGCTCACCTTGCAGATGTAAATATTATAAAGGTGTATTATTATCAGATCATTGACAGAGATCGATAAATCACAGTCAGCGTCGAGAAGATCTCATAACGCCTGCTGGATTTAAACATTATAATTTTTTCTAAATAAAAAATGCGATGAAACAGATCGAGCATGTCGGGAGTGATTTTAGGAATCGTAAATAATATTAATGCTAGTCTTGGATAACACATTGAAGTCTTTATTGTGTCTGCAAGATGAACGAGTTGTTAGTGAGAAAACGACCACCAAAGATTCTCGCGCGAGAAATGTGTATATTTTTTGCTTCAGAAGATGGATTTTCGGATTAACTGATTGGCAAAAAGCAGATTTGTTGAATATAAACATTCATCTAACTTGGAGTCAAATGATTGAATACTTAATAAGGTGTAGTCTTATATAACAAGTAATTGATTATATCCAATTGATTTTTTAATAATAATGACGATTTAGCAAACATAATTCAATTGACTTGTTCCAACCAAATCTCGACAAACCCATTAAATTTATAACAAAGAACTGTGAAATTTAATTATCAACAAAAAATCATTAAACATGCGAAGATTTTATAGATATTTAAATGTTATCAGACAATTGTAAAAGTGAATTGATAAATAGGTTTTGTTGATTATTAATAATTTTTAAATACTCAATACTAATATTAGTAAATCATTAACATAATACTATTTTATAATTTTGCTGTGTGATCAATCATGGCCGTTGGTCAAAATCAAAGTGTAGAGAAAGAGATTTGTAATAAGACAATTTTCATTCATCAACGGGTTATTAACATAAAAACGTATTTACACAAAATCAGTTAAATATGCTGTTTTACTCTTAATAATCTTAACTAATTATAACCCAAGTTATATCTATCTCAGAAGCTAATTTATAAATACATCTATCATGTGAAAACTTGTAATAATGGTATGGAATAAAGGCGAATATTAGGATACGTCCTTTTTCCGAACAGTGATTTTCGATCAATCTGTGTATTTTTTATATCATCATTAGATATCCTGCTTAATTAATATTCATTTTATTTGATAAGATTTTATTTGAGTATATTATAAGAAAGATTAGATTTTGCAAAAACTAATTATATGTCCCATACATTCTTTAGACGATCCATGTCCTTTTATAATAATTCCTTACCTGAAGTAGATATCTTTCACAAAACCCTCACGGATTTTAAATTTATCCTTAGAACACAACTATTTAATTAAATTTGATTATATTAAGTTTTTTACCTTTTTTACATACACTATATATACTTTATTTTTCTTTATTTTCGTTTATTTTGTATATTATTATTATTTGTATATTATTATAATAATATAATGTGTAAATATGTACCTAATTTGCCTTAGAATAAGGAATTATGTTAATATACAATTTCACATAGAGATGTAGATTCTCTGGTATTCCAGAGAACTGTTTTCTCTTATTTAATAAAAAAAATAAAAAAATAAAGATTTCCTGTCAATGTTCACGCCATAAATAGTACTCTATCTACGTCGGATTAAGGTGCCGATGATAAATAGTGTATATTTGTAGTACAAGGTGTGGCAGAATAAAGATTTGCATCGTGACATTTGAATTAAGATGGGTGCATCATTGTGGAAGGATCCTCTGCAGGAGGCTTTGCTGATTTACCGGTAGACATCGCCCTTGGTGGTAATATCAAACAACATATCACGCTTTAAATTATAAAAAATATATACACCGACACATATCTGTATATTTGAATAATTCAAATGGGATTTAACGAGGCGATCTCCGAAAAAAAATAAGAATTCTTCTATAATATATACGTTATATTTGATAAAGACTGTTGGTTTTAATAATTTTAATTTAGTTGTAGAAGATTGGACTAAAAACCAATAAGACGAGGAAAATTATTTTTACTGCGTTAATATGATCTAGACGATCTTGATCCTGTAATACTGAACCAACGAATCGATGGATTATTAATACAAAAGCATATATACTAAAAACTCCTAATTGTAATACCATATTAGAAGTATATGTATTTATTAAGATATAATAAAGCTAATTAAAAATGCAATGGGTGTAATCAAAATCTATACAGGTAATATTTTAGGGTATCGCAAAAATAAGTTAGTAAGTATTTTTTTTTAATATTGAAAAAATAATAAGTAAACAGCTAATTCCAAGATAACGATTCCAAAGCCATAAAAGATTTTTTTATATATTTTTTAAAATAGCCTACCCTAATACCAATCCCCTAAAATATTCTCAGTTTAATGGTTTCTCAGGCCACCACAGTCGCCATACTAAATTTACTAAAAGTCAGTAATGGGGATCGAACTGGAGACTTCTTACTTTCCGCAATACACAGTCGCAACGGACTAGGTCAACCCTGAAAGCAAGTAGTAGTTGATACGATATTATTATCAATTCCTTGTAGAAGAAGAAGGAAAATTGTATCTGTATAACAGTGATTGGTGGAATTGTGGAATGACAAATAAATAAGTAACGTTAAGAAATGTATGCTATTTTTTTATTGTTGAATATTTGTAAAATCCACAAATATATTCTCAATGCTGATACAGATACACTGTAACATACAATGGCGTCAAAATAAACATAAATTTTGTGTTCGGCGACGATGGGAGTCAACGAATTCGGAATTCTCTTTATGAAACTATGAAGCAGGTCTCGTTTATTAAAAATGTGGCGCCGGGGTTGAAGTCACATATAAATGTATCTCAAAGTTTAACGAAACCTTATGCTTACATCATAAACATACGTCTCATTCAACAGCATTTTTATTATATATTAGACACAATTTAATTACCAATGGGTTATTGGGGGTGTATATTTAGACTACAGAGTAATGATTAGAGGGTGTCTTATTTAAAAATGTAAAGTTTGAGAAGGTGTTGTCGGGATGATGAATTCGTCTGGAAGTGATTTTGTATTTTACGAGTGCCAGAGGCCAAATGTCGCGACCTTAATGTTGTCCATAACTGACATTTGCAATTGTCGAAACTTCACAATTGATACTTATTGTTATTCACTTTAAGAACAAACCGCAATATATATATATGAGGCGTTCAGTTTCATAACCACGAACTCGACATTGACCGGATTCGAGTAAAAGGTATAGATGATCGCTAATTTTTATGGAAGGTCACTACTAGAATTTCGCGCCAGAATTGTGTATATGTAAAAATCAATAAATATTTATTATGTGCATTATTGCTAGTTTATTTATTTTAACCTCAAATTATCCATTGCCGATTTTACAAAATGTACATGAACATTTTTTAAATTAAAAAACACGTGGTACGTTAAGAAAACCATTTTTTTGCTAGGACTTTTTGAGGGGCTGGAACGGATTAATGGCAGTTTGTATGGGAAAAATTGCTTTGAGATACGGTTGTTTTAACATACGACGATGATCCCGGAACGAATTAAATTGTATCTCGAGGTACCACTGTATTAGAAAGGGAAAAGATTATAAAAATGTAATATATGCATATGCGATATTATTTATTCTTCCATGCATTATTGATAAATAAAAAATATTAATGCACGGAAATAAATCACTGTGTTAAAATCTGCACACATTTTTTTTTATTTTTTAATAATGAATTAATACCTCTAGACCAGTACTTTAGTACGTATTAGTATAATTATTCATCGATTAGAGTAATAATTCTCATTTTGAGGAAAAATAGACGATTTTCCACAAATCTTTATTTTTTATTTATTCTAGCCACACATTAATATGCATAGAATTTTAAAACTCCTTTTAATATTATAATAATTTCTAATTATATAAAAAAATCAATCATAATTATCTATATAGTATTAGTATCTATTTTTCAATATTAAAAAAAATTTATGACGTGGAGCTCGTGGTTCAGGAACTGAACGCCTTATTTGTTCTACTGATTGTTAATTAAACTTCAATATGACAGATGGAAGAAAAAAAACATTATTTTTTATATATTGGGATTTCTCATAACGAGCATATTTCATATCGAGTAATTCGTATAATGATCAATCATATAAAATATTTAATTAACATAAAAATTCCCAAATTATAAAATGTAGACGTTGTTGGATGGGTTAAGGAAATAAGGAAACACACTTTGGCCCGTAAAGTAGGTAAGGGTAGAAGGAAAAGTAGATCCGAATTAATATGTTGTGATTAATTTATCAATAAATAAAATTAAAATCTGATCGTGAAGCATATTACCAATGAAATAAATTGTATGAAGTCAATGGGTTAGGTTTTTTTTTTATTTAATTTTCACATCAGTGTATTCTGGCGTAGTTAAATGTAAAGTTATTAGAAAATTCTAAATAACCACCTGTTATAATATTATAAGGTTAGTGGTCATTGTTTTGTATATCATATTTTTCTAAAAATGATCCGTTGATGAGTTAATAAAACAGCTATTTTCTGGAAGTATGTATTTAAGGAAAATTTACAGCTTATTTAAAGTTATATTTAAGTCATAATATTGAGAACTTTCAAATGCTGTTTTCTGACTGACTGATTGACATTCAACAAATATCCATCAACCCATATTTTTATATTATTTTTAATCTGTATGAATATTTAAATATTGATAGGGCTTTCGTGATATCCTATCGATTTCAACAACAAATAAAAAATTAAAAAAAACACACGAAAGCCCGTGTTAGTAAGACCTCCCAGTATAATGTTAGTGACTTGAGGGCACTGGATCATGGCATTAGCATGTTTAACTCGCAAATGAAGCGGCTTATACTCATCTGTATTTGAATCACGACCTGATACTAATTCAAGCCCTCGGCAATTAGACATAATTAATAAAGGTCAACGAGGAACGGACTTACGTGTGCCGGCTTTATTAAAATATAGAATGGGCGAGCTCGACGATCATCTTACCTGGAAAGGAAGAAGAGAAGAATCAATTAGTTTGCGAATTCATATTATTTGAATATAATGGTATTGTGTTGAAAGCGGTTGGGGCGTTTCTGACTCCTCGTCACAATGTAAAAAGGTGGGCTAATGTAAACGGATCAACTTCTCTTATTTCAGTTTGTTAAATGTGTAACATGTAATTTGTTCACATAATAAATGAGCAAACATATCAAAATTCATGCATGCGAAGATTCAAAACACCATAACAATTTTGAGAGGCTTTATGAAAGGTTGAAGTTAGGATGATGCGAACATGCTCGTGTGATTTATAGTTTTAAAAACCGATGTCGACAGCTTACAAGACTGAATTCAACAGTTTTAAAAAGACTTTACATATTTTAAAAAGGGTGCGAGGTAATTTAATACATTGTGTTGAAAATATACCATTTCTCAAGTTTAATAATATGTAAAATTTTGTTTATCATGAGAATTTTAATTGATAGACGGAACATTATTACAATAAATTAATGGCCAGTTTTAGTGCAGGATGTCAACAATGCAAAATTTAACTACAGTTTCCGAGGGATGCGACAATTGGAAACTTCCACAACTATAAAATATATCAAAAGAGAAAAAGCTCGTTTCGTTTATGGTAGACATAAAATTATTTATACGAAAGGGCTGTAAGTTCGATTATGATAAACTTAATAAGTATATATTTTGATAAATTATTTATATTATATAATATTAAAAAACGCTTATACCGGTAACAAATAAAGTATGGAACAATTCCATAGTAAAAAATATACCTAAAAAAAAAACCTAACCTAACCTAACCACCAACTAAACACGATGACATTTTTGTGTATTATTTGAAAAATATAAACTACTGCTCACGAGGATTATTATCATAGATTGTTTAAAATAAAATTCATTAGTAAAACGGAATTGGTCATTTAAATTGAAACACGTAAATGCTGTGTTCGTAGTTATGGACTTGAACACTTCAATTTTGATTGTTTTTGATATTTGTTGATTTTAGGACATTAATGAATTTTTGGTATACTGGTGTAAAAATTAAATATGTATGCCAATAATGAGAATTGGTTGAAAAATAAATATATAATGTGTATGGTCATTTTTAAGAACAATGGGAATAAAAACAACAAAAAAACATTACTATAATTATATGGTTAAACAAAACAATCAAATTAGAGGAATATCGACAAGACCGTTTCATAAATGAACGACTACAACTATGAAATCTCTATACATATTTTACCGTGTATGATAACCACATTTATAATGAATAAGAAAGAACTTATCCTTCTTAATTTAGAGAGTAGAATCGTGATTTTTTGATAAAATATGCCTAATAATCAATATGAGAGAAAATTTAAATCATGTTATCCCGTAATACTTTTTAGTCGACGAGATTTGGCTTTTTAATTAAATTTGATGCGGACACACTATTTTTATTTTTTGGCTTGGGAGATTTGTCTTTTTTACATAGACTATTTTATTTCTGTATTTTGCTTCTCAGGTGGCGGATTCATCGACTTGTACACAATTATGATCTAAGTGGCGATCGGCCAGTTTTGCTTAGTTTACGACCTCGTTGTAGATGTTATGTGCGGACGGTTGATTATTATCAACACAATTGACGATGATTTTACACGAATTGTCTAAACAAGCTCATAATATGTGTGAAAGCATGTCTCGGCTGACAGTAGCTAGACAGTAACTAAATTCCGTTTCACAAATAGCTTTTACAGATGTATCATTGTGCGTCGAACGTGTTATGATTTGACAGTACACGTGGACAAATGGACGGGATTGAGGTCGATGTCCTGAATCATTGTATGCAAGTGCCAATAATGATCGACAGCACAGGATATTCAGTATGAAAAGGGGTTATAGTTTACTACCAAAGAATGTATCGATGAGTATCGGGGAGGGCCTAAGCAATACATTCTTAAACAAAAGGCAAAACAAACAAACGAAAATATAGTTTTGGGTATACGTGCTATGAATATAGTCGGGCGAGGAAAGATTGGATGGTCCTTTTAGTTTATTTATATTGTATACAGGATGCAATGATATTGGTCCAAAGTTGTAGGTACGTACTTAGTGTGTAAAAACGATAGGATCGCGTGTCGACTTCAGGGTAAAAACAGTTCAGTGTTGATTCCCCAAATAATACCGCAGCTTCTTTCCTTTGTTCCTCTTTCATTACTCTAAAACTACACCCTGGATACAAAGTAATTGAAACATATAGGAATAATATATACATTATTGTATCATGCTGCAGTACCACTAGAGTATTATGGGAAATCCCAAGTCGCAGGGATGATAATGCAGAAACATGAATAACAGGATAATTTAATTGGTTATTTAAGAAACGGAACAAATGACAAACTGTAAATTTTTCAGGAGACTTATGGGAGATTAAGCTTATTAATTTATTAGTTGTTGACATTCACGTTTCTAAAACAAAAATATCCAAAAATTTATTTAAACACTTTTTCACAATCTTAATTTACATTATTTATTTCATTGGTTATTATTAGGCCAGTTGACAAGAATATTTTTATAAAAATATGTTTTCTACTAGATAATCGATGATAAATTTTACAGACAGTATGAATTGTATCCATTGAAACTAATAATCGTGCAAAAAAACTGCCTTGTTTGATTTTGTATTGAATGAGCGATTCAATTATTTTCTCAAGAATTATGCCTTGGAATTAAACCCGACAGTAGTAAATCCATAGATATAAACATTAGATATCGCATTGCATATAAATAATTTGTGTAAATCCGTATTGTTGCATTCTTATCTCATATTCGATTAAAGCAAAAGTGTGTCTCCCTCACTTAACACATTTCTAGTAACCTCTGAGAGTGGTTGTGACAATAATTTGGCGGCGGCCCTCGTGCATTTATAATTATTAAAACGCAATAATATTTTAAACATATTTAAGCCAAGATGTATTTGAGTGTATGTTTGAGTCCATATGACATGTAGTAACAATGCATTTACCCATTTTACTGTAAAATATAACCGAAGATATGAAGAAAGATGTTTACAGTATAATGTTTGCCAGGTAACTCATGTTTTTGGCCACTTGATCCACTTGAACTAAACATGCATTTAGCCACTCATGCGATATCTTGTGTTTATATCTATGAATACAATGTTGTGATATTGACGTCATTAGGATTTCTTCTTTCAATACTAAAGTTGCCCTTACAACAGTGATGTGGCAATGTCAAACGAATAGTATTATTTCTTATTAATGCACTCATATTATTATCATAATTCTAGCGTTATACTACTGTATTTATATCGCTTCATTACACTACAGAAAAGAGATAGGTATAATACTACAATATTCGTTTGACTTTGGCACATCACTGCTTGGACTAGATTCAACATTTCATCGGCTATATTTGTTTACAGTACAATGTTTGCCAGGTAAATCATGTTTTTGGCTACTTGATGTACTTGAACTAACCACGCATTTAGCCACTCGTGCGATATTGGCATAATAACGCCCGTATTCTGCATGCATACATTTAAGGAAGGTAACTATTCACACTTCCCTTCCTCAAATTTGACGTTTATGATGACACTTTATGAATATGAATCAGTATCCGCCCCTTCAGCCCTGATCAGCATCCAGTCTTCGACTAGTCAGTCTCCCTGTTACTGTACATGGTCTATACAATAAAGTTCATATTCATAAAGTGTCATCATAAACGTCAAATTTAAGGAAGGGAAGTGTGAATAGTTACCTTCCTTAAATGTATGCATGCATTCAGAATACGGGGGTAACAGCAAACTTACAAACATCCACGGCTAGGCTAACGCCACTATACCTTTTTTTAAGTAAAAGTAACGAATAAATAAAATTTGTATTTGGATTATTACGTGTTGTTAAAATGCTGATTCGTGAAGATAGTTTGTGATGAGGGTGGTTTTGTGTGAAGGGCTCTGAGTGTAAATATGTTAGCGGCAGGCCATCGGCTAATAAAGAATGCCAGTTAGTGAGACCACCCTACGCAAAGAGTTACCATCGAAAGCTTTATGGAGTTTTGTAAGTGAACAGCTTTTAGTTGCTCTCTTTTTAACATGTAAACGCTCTGGTTTCACTTTCGATACCCGACATCGACACGACCTACCGCAACAACCACTAACCCTGAACATAACTCACATATTTAGAATACTTTAAAACAACACTTTCATTAACATTTTGAAGACATAGTAACAATGTGCAGATTATTGGTTAATTAACTATGTGTAACCAGCGTAATAGCTCAGGGTATAAGAAGCGTGGCTACAAATACTGTGCTCATGGGTTCAAATCCCACTTGATTGATTTGATCGGTTATTACGACTTAAGTATTACGAATAAAATACCGTATAATAGTGAAGTATATTATTAATTCTGCATCAATTGTAAAAAAGAGAGTTTATTTTTTTATTTCTTATATTTATACTGGAAGATTGTTTATATTGATGATTTATATATTGGAACTATCAAAACTTAATATGTAATTCAATACCAGCGTTATAGCTGAACAAATACGGTGGTAATGGGTTTAAATCCCGCTTAAGTCAATTTTTTTTAAATTGATTTGATCGGTTATTACGACTGGGAGATCGGGAATAATATTATTAAAATACCGATCGACCGCCTTGATCCAGGTTTAGTCTGATTTCCTGTATTGTAAGGTAAATACTGATGATTAAGTCGGTGACCTGTGTAACTAGTAATAGTTAAGATCACCGACAGAAAATTAATTGACACGTTGTGTATAAAAAAAACCCTCTAAAAAAATAATGTATATAGCTCCTCGGGACATAAATAAATAAATATTGGCACAAAACAACAGTAAAAAGAGGAACATGTCTATTAGTTTTAGAATAACAAGGAATCAACGGGAATAATTCGCAATGTCGATAAATGTATCAGCGCTTATCAAGTAGAGGACATATTTTTACGACGAAATAATAATACTGAAATCATAGATGTAAACATAAGATATCGCATGAGTGGCTAAATGCGCGTTCAGTTCAAGTGGATCAAGTGGCCAAAAACATGAGTTACCTGGCAAACATTATACTGTAAACATGTCTCTTCATATTTTCAGTTATATTTCACAGTAAAATGGGTAAATGCATTGTTACTACATGTCATATGGACTCAAACATACACTCAAATACATCTAGGCTCAGTCAATTAGCTGATAGTTTGTTAGTAATGCATTATTTTCATGTAAAAAATTTAGAATTTTCTTGTCGTTAAAATATGTTTGATCGCGTGACTTTAACACGGCCAACCCATTTTTAGGACTGGGTTAACACAAAGACACTTAGTTAATTTATGCAGTGACCGCTGTTAGAAGAACCGACAAGGACCGGTTGTTGTTTTTGGATTGGAAATTTATAGGAATATTTGCATTTGAATGCGGAGGTCTCAGCTACGACGACAAAAATGTAGGCTTCTGTGGGATTATTATGCTTCTATTGTGGGATAACATCAATTCGTTTTGTTTCTACTTGGGAACTATGTCTGTTGTTTATCCATTTTTTATATCATTCCCTTATTTAATACATTTATAAAAAAAATATAATCAGCTATGTATGAGTTTATTTTCATCGAGCAGTGGAATTTATTTTATAATAACACATACTACAAAATACTCGTTAATGAGTATTCGTAATTAAGAATATAAATACATTATATTTTAAGAGCAGGTATCGACAACTTTTAATAGTAAATTAATCAACCGATTAGACAATAATTAACATTTTATTCCAGGATTATAATAAACCACTGTCAATTCAGATTCATTAGAAATAAAAAATTACCGTTACTTAAAGCGTACATTGACAATGTGATTATTTAAATAATCATTGTTACGAAAAAAATCAATATTGCGATAACCGACTTTAAAATATTATTAGTGACTAATGTTATATATGAGTTTATTTATTTATTTGATCTTAACTATTACTAGTTACACAGGTCACCGACAGAGCGGCTCTACACGACTCAATAATCACATCAGTGTTTACCTTACAATCCAGGAAATCAGAGTAAACCTGAATCAAGACGATCGATCGGGATTTTATTAATATTATTCCCAATCTCCCAGTCATAATTACCGATGAAATCATTTTTTTTACTTGAGCGGGATTTGAACCCATGACCACAGTATTTATAGATACGCGTCTACTCTGGCGATTGTTTGTTTTTCCACTAGGCTTAGCTTTTAGGATGAAGGGATTCAAAGTGATTGAATTTAGTTAAAATTAAAAAAAGTGAATATTTTTCAAAAATGTAATAGCGCTCGCGAGCCGCAGTTTTAATAAAATTCTAATGAGAAAAAAATGGTGTCTACTCTCTTGATAAATAAACTGTTTTAAATAATTAGTATTGAGCATTTTTTACCGGTCAATTTATCATCGGAAACCGGCGTACAGACTGATAAAATATTGATGGTAGTGATTTAAAATGTCGCTTAATAAGATAGGAGGTATTTTTGATGTGGTTTTTAGGTGATAGTCCCGAGAATGCCGTCAAGATTTATCGTTTCGATTTGAAAATATTTATCGAGCTAATAGAGACGTTGGCATAGGTATGGTTCCTGGAAGTTGGCCGATCTTTGATGAGGAGCAGGAATGCCGGCCACATTTATATGAACGCTGCTGCAGCCGGTCTTCACATATAAATATTATCCGTAGATCGACAGCCGATATCCACTGATGACATTGCCAAGAAAAAATATATCTATCCAGTTCACGGCATTTGTTACGTAACATATTAATTAGATACAAAATCTACAACCAACAAAAAAATACCGATCACATTACCAACGAAAACTGTTATGTGGACAGTATCAACACGAGATGGTATAAGCAATTTTTATGTATATCGTGACGCCTTCCCTATTGGCGGGAGTCCCTTTATAAGGGGTTGGCCAGGCCACCTTGGCCTTTACGGGAGAATATAGTAGAGATGGTTTCCCAGGCCACCACACAGCAATGAGTACTTAAGATCTAGTTTGCTAAGCTAGATCTACCAAGTGACTCCGGTGCCGTGAATCGAACCCGGGAGTCTTCACTCACGAATCCGTTACACTAACCACTGGGCCACAAGGCGGCTCAATTTTTTTTTCACACTTAATATTACACAATAGTTAATATGTGGTGCTACACCTTCATTCATTAACGTGTAGTGTAAATGTCACACTTGTATCTTCAGAGGCGACATTACTTACCTATAATATAATGTATTATATACAGGGTGGACTTTAAATAACTGAGAATATTTTAGGAAGTGGTAGGGTATCGCAAATATAAGTGATTTTTTTTTTAATTTTAATTAAAAATATTAATTATGTAGGTATAACAGACACAATAAACACGTCACAGTAACTACTGAGTACTTCACAGAAACTCTATTAAAAATCTCAATTATTCTTACGATACCCTACCATCCCCTAAAATATTCTGAGTTATTTCCAGTCCACCCTGTATAAAAAAAAATTGAAGAGATTAGGAGTCGATTTCTTCTGAATGACTGGATTTTTGTACAAACCAATTGATTGATAGTTTTCAATTTAGTAATTCTAAATAATAAAAAGCGTGTTAAAAGTTTGAAAATTACTTACTTTCAAGCGATAGATATTATTTTTTTCCAGATCACTCATAATTATTATACACCAAACTGAGACACTAACTTCGTATAAAAACAGCGTAATAGCTCAGGGTATAAGACGCGTGGGTTATGTTAAGTAAAAAAAAAAATTGATCGGTTATTACGAAAAAATATTAATACAATCCCGATCGATCGCCTTGATCCAGGTTTATTCTGATTTCCTGGATTGTGGGTAAATACAGAAGCGCTTTTTAAGTCGGTGGCCTAGTAACCTTCCCAAAAAACCCTAGAGGTATAAATAAAAAAAAATCATTCAATTGGTTAAAAAATAATTACGAGTCTAAGGGGTTAAAACCAAAGAGTGTATTGATAAATATTTAAATAAAAATTGTATTTACTCAAAATATGATAATATTAATTTATAATCGGGTTATGAAAGTTTGCTTGCGACATAATCCCCTCTTATATTTTCGTTAGGCATTTTCCAGGCGTTTGAACTAAACGGATTAATATGCCAACTATATTCATCGTCACTTTATATTATATATATATGGATGCAAATGTTACTTGCTAATTTAAGTACATACGAACAAAAGATTATTTAAAATGTCTAGTTCGTTACCCGTAGACAACAATAAAAAGTACACGGTTTTAAGCCCAACACGTAGTTCATTAAATAACACAAAGAAGAATAATAGTCTAAGAGGATTTGCATGAATGAAGGTGGGTGTGGATTGTAGAGACAGTACAGGTAACTTTGATGAGATGGAATCTAGAATGGCCCGTAGTTATTTTGGATGTCTTTACATTGTAACAGAGTTACAATTGCATGTTGCCACTCATAAATTACACCACAAGCGAGACTGATATGTTTCTAACCGTGGTCACATAAAATAAGACAGGCCAATGAATGACGTCACTTTAGAACTAAATATCTAAAAATATTATGATTATAAATAAATTATTTTGCTTCTGGAATTCCATCAATGAGAGAATGTAAACAGACACCAGCACATGGTTCTGATTAGTACTTGTATTTGGTTTTATTCTCACATTGGCGAAAGAAGAAGTCCACGAGGAGATTTGAGTAATAAACATTACACTAAAATGACTAACTTCCTAAATAACCCGATTATAAGTCATGTAAATAAAACCAAATATGATTCGAGGAAACGTAAGTTCATTTTACCAATGAACTTCCAAAATTGATATCATTAGAAAATTTAATAACTAATGAAATAATTAACTCGATTCAAATTTGGTTTTACCCAATGAATCTTTTTATTATACTTTGTAATTATTTTTGTTAATGTAGAGTCTATTCTTTTTATTATTTATTAATCTTCATATCTGTAAATGGTTTTTTTTATTTTTTAATATTAAGTAATCTCTAATGTCACATAAAAATATTATTGTCACGTTAGTTATAGGTAAAAAGATTTATATATTCTGAACACCTAATTCATAAGATGTTTTGTTTTATATTATATGAACAATGTAAAATTAAAATTAAATAAAGAAATTGTAATATATAAGCTACAGTTTCTGCTTGTAGATTATTTATTTTAAATAAAAGTATAAACATCGGAATGCAATATCACAGGACGCTATCCTAAAGCGCCATGATAATATCGCAATCGTCATAGATTTGGTAAAAAAAGGATAAGTTGAATATTGTGTCTTTAAAAAATAAATACCCACATTACGCATAATACGTAATTTGTGAAAGATTTTTTTCCAAAGAATTAAAATAGTTTTTTATACATTTAACACAGTGCGGTCTCATTACGACAGGTTTCGAATTCCGCGTTGATTGCACTTCTTGGAGACTTCCCAAAGTCATTAATTATTTGTAGAGTGTAAAGAGAATGCGTACAGCTTTCGTGCAAAATGTCGAACGACAAGTTGAAAGTTGTTCGACTAAAATGACATAACATTGCATTTCAGAGAAGCTGTAAAATATGACAAGGCTGAAAGATTACGCCGGAACGGAGCATGCGTTTTCAGCACGAAAAACGAATTATATATTTTTTAACGGGCATAGTTTCCGTAATATAATACATATATGGATAGGATAGTTGTGTCTATAATGTAATACGGTAGTGAGGATCCAAATATATTCACTGGACGAGATATGGACCAAGTACAGCATCAATCAAGTGTTGAGATGTGAGTGCAGACAGAAGATGTCAACCACAAGAAGACTTGTCATAGGACATTTTACCCATATTGACATATCAACATACAACGTGGTGTCAATTACACGCATGCAACTAATATGCAAAAAAATCACAGGAGGGAAAAAAAAGAAGTGGTCTAAAAATTATTATCAAAATGGATATAATTCTCTAAGCTTGGGTAGGCACTGTAAACGTACGCCTAGGAAACCCAAGTGTAAGAAATAATACATTTTCATATGTTTGATAAAATAAATAAAAACTATTCATTGACTTGTATATTTTAAATCAATATTCTATAACAAACATGTTTATACATATTTAAATAACGTCACCTTAATTGTCTCCTCTAGACAATTTTTTCTATAAAAAAAACCCAACACCCATTGAAGAATGCATAATATATATATATATATATATATGTATATATATATATATATATATATATATATATATATATATATATATATATATATATATGTATATATATATATATATATATATATATATATATATATATATATATATATATATATATATATACAGAGAGAGAGAGACAGCTTCCAAAATGGTGGCCCAAACTCGATTCCAAAAGCAGTATTAATATAATTAATTATTTTTTCATATTAATTAATAACAAAAAAATATTTAATATTTTTTTCGATTATTCTCACGATACCCTACCACCCCCTAAAATATTCTCAGTAAGTTTAAGTCCATCCTGTATATATGTATTAAGGTTAAGATAACGTTCTTTTATTAAAGATCGAAATATATCGTTTATCCATTTCAGCCATCGAACAAGTCATTTAATTGATATTTTGGTACTAAACGGATAAAAATAATAATATTATATTAATAATTCACACAATTGAAACAGCTTTTTTCAGTCCAACGCCAAAAGATAAAAGGCTATTTATATAATAGATTATAAAAATGCAAATAATATTTGAAAAAAGAATGTATTAACGCACATTTAAAAGTCGAAATGTAAATGTTATTTTTGTCATACTCAAATTAATTTCAGTGGAATATTTAATATTTATACACCCGTTTTGTGGTGTTTGTCTGGTGTCGCACTCATTGCCTCATATATAATACATTGTTTTTGGTTTAAAATAATTTAGGTTGACATAATTGGATCGATTTAGGTGCAAACAAACGGTAGCTGGAAAGACGACGAAAACAACAGGTACATATTTGCAATTTAGAAGTGTGATTTAGTTTTCGTGACCAGAACACGAATGTAAGATTTTGTATTCGTGAGTTGTTCCTTCAACAATGCGCTTCGTCTGACCTGAATTCAATTGAGAAGGTCTTCAGACTAACATGCTCTAGATTATTATCATCTCCATGACATTAATTAGCAATAAAACAAAACGATCAATACGAAACTAGGCTCAGATCTATCAAACCAATAACTATCAAAACAATGATGATGCACTTGTACTTTCCATGACAACGAACAAGTTAAAAATCCCAAGAAAATAGTCACCGGTAAATTAATTATCAATTTTATAAATATTGGATAAAATTTTTAAATACCATCAATTAATATGATAGAAACTGATTAGGTTATCTTAAATAAAAAGTATAATTTATAAAGCAAGTTTGATTGTTATTTAACACCCCGTAATATTTTTTTTTTCTTAACTCGATGTTGGGTAATTTAGTTGATTTTTTAAAATTATTTTCGACATTCTATCTATTTCATCATATTCACAATTCGCAGTTTATTAAAAATCGATAAAGAGAGTGTTAACGGATTTTTTTGTATAACTCCATAATTTTACTACAAAATGTTTAGAGTCTCTAACGATAACTCAACTCGTTTGTAGTTGAAAGTACTAGGACTAATTTAAATAATATTGTGAGGCATACAAAAAATTCAATATAATCAGCAATTTTAAGCTTTAGTCGTTTAATTATAGCTTAATACGACAAAAAACATATTATACAATAATTATATTATGTTTTGGACTAAAGAAACGACAGAAAGGGTAAAAAAAAAGAAAAGAAAAACGCATAAATATAAAAAACCCCTATTAAGGTAAGGTGTTCAGAATCAAAAGCTACCAAATCCAGTTTTAATATTTATTACTATGGTTTAACATTATGTTGTAATATTTGACTATCAAAATACCATATTCAACCAGCGTAATAGCTCAGGGGATAAGAAGCGTAGCTACAAATACTGTGGTCATTGGTTCAAATCCCACTCAAGTCAAGAATTTTGAAATTGATTTGATCGGTTATTATGACTGGGAGATCGGGAATAATATTAATAAAATCCCGATCGATCGTCTCGATCCAGGTTTATTCTGATTTCCTGTATTGTAAGGTAAATACTGATTATTAAGTCGGTGACCTGTGTAACTAGTAATAGTTAAGATGACCGACAGACAATTAACACGTTGTTGTGCATAAAAAACCCTCTCAAATAGACCCTTTCTAAAAATAAAAAGCTCCTCGGAGCGTAAATAAATAAAATTCTTATAAAATTATAATTTCATTCGAACTGGATTTGTGGTTATTTTAATTCTAAACAGCTCACATATAGAGGTATATAAATAAAATTAAAATATTGTGGAGAACGCAATAAGATTAACTGCAAGTAATTATTGGATCGGTTCACCTTTGCATGTCAGTTTGAGGTCGAGAGGCGGTTTAGCGCACATTGGTAAAAGGGCACATTGTTCCAAGATGTTCGGTTGATTTTGTCAAAAAATAAATATAAAACAGAACGCTTGGTGAATTATCGCTTTTGTGTTAGGGTATAATGTATTCAGTGGTCGAACAGGCACGGGTAGACATATGTGATTGCTTAGCTTTGATGGCTGCGTGTGTGATCCACCTTTTTCGTGTCAACCGAGAGGAATCTTCAACATCGATTACTAAATTGTTTACAAAAAAAATAACTAAGCTGTTAAGTATACATTGTTTCAAAGAAACGATACTTAAAACCGAGTCATATCTTTAAATATTCACTATCACTCAGCAGCAAAGGATAGACATCCTATTAATTTGGAACATTGATGAAGGATCTGTCATACCTTTGACCTTAGCGTGTTCAAATACCAATTAGCAGATGTAATTAAGACAAAGTCACCTCTCTTACAAGTCAGAAGCTGGTTCAGTAACCTGTTGCTTAAAACACGATGTCTATCTTAGATTAACAAAACGTCCATTCGTGTTGTGATCAACGATACAACCGAAAAGGTGTTATGTTTAATTATAATTTAGTTTGTTTGGCTAGCTCGAAATTAATATAATTTTGTAATAAAAGTGTAGTGATGTTCCACATGTGCTCACATATTATACATAAATAAGGTGATAATCATCACAATGGCACTAAGCTGTAAGTATGGTGGCGCTTTAAATGAGACATCTGCCATATTATGAAAATAGAAGTGTATTTTGTCTACACGGTTTTAGATTGACTTGAATTAAATGCAACGCTTTTTAAATATTTTCGTCGTATGAATATGTTTAAAATATCTTAGGGGTATCTTAATATTAAGTATTATAATTTAACTTTAAGTACTGGCAGATGTTAGTATCGAGTTACGGTCTGCGGTGTTACTCTATGAATATGGAATGAAGATGTTGACACCATATAGAGTGAAATGAAGTGACGATGATTCTTTGGATTTGTGGAAGTCGTTTAAAATATATCATTTTCAATTTGCTTGTCATATGTTCAGATACCTTATCAGTATGTATACGAGATACACGATGATTATTTATGAATATTGTGTGAATTTTTATGAAACTCGTTAGCGACTTTTGGACGCGACAAAAAAGTTATCCGATACCAAATAGAGGAAGACTACTTCATTTATCATTTTACAGCTTGTCACGTGTGAAATGAATACATGGTCGTTGTGATTTGCATAAAGGTAATCAAAGAGGCAAACAAATCGATTTACGATTCCGCAACATTTTCATAAATTCATCACGTAGCCCAGGGCGGAATTACAATATTTCAATTAATTTTTCCACAGACTGTAGGCGAAGTGTTTTATGGTAATGTACAGTTGTCGTGTACAAATCATCTATTTGAATTTACCGAGTGCCGGTGTCACGGTAATAGAGTTAATAGAGAATATGTGTTACAGTGCATTGTGTATTTAGAATATTAGAGGAAGCAAGGGAATTAATATGTGAGCGTAAATATCTTGCGGTGTTTTTCTTGAGAGATTGATTGTTCAATTTGTCTCTATTGAGCCGAGAGCAATACATACTGCATGTTCATACTACTAGAATAATATAAAACTATATTTAAAAAAATATTTTCCCTTTCATTTTGATATAAATATTAATATTCTTCTTCTAATTGATCACAATTAATTCACCATTTAGCAGACAAATTTTTTGGGAGAGCAACACATCGACATAATTGTGTGGAAAAACGTTTAATATTGAAAATTAATCATTGAATAAAATATATAATAATTGGGAGGAATATTAATTCAGATACGAACTAAAGTACTGCTTATTAGGGGTTATTATGACAGATATTTTTTTTAAATTAGATTTTAAATTCATTTAAAAAAAGCAGTTAATTATGTACATATTCAACATTGTGATTCATTTCCGTGGATAATAATTTATGGAAGAATAATAAATATCGTATAAGCTTATATTATTTTTAATAATTAGTTCCTTCATCCCTTTGAAATTAGAGATATTTAATAATACATAATAAATAAAACGACAATTATCAAAAAACAGTATTTCGGGAAACTTGCTTTTTAAATAATTTTGTGATGTTATGAAAACCGTATAAAATTATTTTATTCATAATTCAAACATCTTCTGAAAAAAATTAACAACTTATTGCCTTTCTATTAAAAAACCAAGCCAAACATTAACAAATTGATATTTTTAGTTTATGTACTCGAGATAGGTTAATGTTGAGTTCGTGGTTCTAAATCGCACGGTAAAATATAGAGATAATAAACTTTTAATTTCCTATAAGATAACAATCGTAATCGATATGATATTTTGAAAACATCATTGAGTGACAAAATGATAGGATGTATAAAATAAATAGTCGATGTAATTGAGTCCCGGAAACATTTAATAAGGATCACATTTCCACACATTATGATATTGTTAGAAGCATTGAGGTGGTCCTTTAGTCAAGTGTTTGTCTCCAATGACAAATGTTCCTCTGTCACTGATTAACTTCTTCAACAGCATCAGTCATATTAATGGAACTACTCGACGAAGATGTAAGAACACATTATGTACAATTAAATTATCGTTCAAAAAATAGGTGGTAATATAAATATATTTGGCATTTTATCGAATTGGGTTGGGTAAGGCTTCCTGGTTTTCCCTTACACGTGGAGTAATATAATTTAGTTAGGGTTAGGGTTCGTCGAACTGGTATATTATTAAAGCTGTTGAGGCAGGCTAGTCTAAGGTGTAATCTCTTTGAGCCCAATACATTATCGGCTGGTTCAAATGGACCACATTTGTATAGGGCAGATTATGTCGCCACACACTCGATCATCACCGTGAGAATATTTCCTCGGCTGTATTTGAATGCTTACGGCATTTTTATTAAGATTTGTGATAGGCGGTCTAAAGTGTAGAATTTAATTAAAATACGCAAGGTATGCGTTAAAAGTTAGTACGAGGTCGGAGTATACACAATGACTAATGAACGACAAACACAAGACGAAGATTTACCGCATTCTAATCCGCAACAGAGACTATCGGACACCAAATAAAGAAAGGCGTCACAACAAGAAGATAATGTTCCGCTTTGACTCATTCACTAAAAAGAAAACCCTTAGCTACGCGATAGAAATAAGTAATCAGACAAAATATATACAGTGGTACCTCGACATACGAGTTTAATTCGTTCCGCTACTTCTACTCGTAACTTGAATCCCAATTTTCCCATACAATTCCATACAAACTTCCATTAATCCGTTCCAGCTCCCCAAAAACTACTTTTCTTCGCGTACCACGTGTTTTTGATGCATTTATAAACACACATATATTTATTATACCAAACCAAAATGAGAATACAGTGGTACTTCGAGATACGAATTTAATTCGTTCCGGGGTCGTATATCAAAACAATCGTATCTGCCATTAATCCGTTCCAGCCCATCAAAAAGTCCTAGCAAAAAGAAATGGTTTCCTTAACGTACCACGTGTTTTTGGATATTTTTTTAAATTATTATTAAGAAAAAACAGTCGTCTGGAATACCAGAGGACCTACATCTCTGATGGAGCTTTTTTAAGAGGGTTTTTTATACACAACAACGTGATAATTGTCTGTCGGTAATCTTAACTATTACTAGTTACACAGGTCACCGAATTAATAATCAGTATTTACCATACAATACAGGAAATCAGAGTAAACATGGATCAAGACGATCGATCGGGATTTTATGAATATTATTCCCGATCTCCCAGTCGTAATAACCGATCAAATCAATTAAAAAAATCTTGACTTGAGCGAGATTTGAACCCATGACCACAATATTTGTAGCCATACTTCATATCTCCTGAGCTATTACGCTGTACAATTTGTAAAATCGGTAATGGATAATTTGAGGTTAAAATAAATAAACTAGTAATATCGCACATAATAAATATTAATTGATTTTTACATACATATACACAATTCTGGCGAGAAATTCTAGTAGTGACCTTCCATAAAAATTAGCGATCATCTATTAAATTATCGCGAATAAAAATTCGTATCTCAAATTTTCGTATATTATTCGTCGTATCTCAAAAAATTGTCGAGGTACCACTGTATAAAGAAACAAGATTAGATTTATAAAGTGTCACTTTCGCTTAATTTTCGTCACTGCTTTTCTCTTCACTTGTGTTTGCCTTTATAGCTAAAATTTTCTCGCCTACACATGTAGTGTGTTAGAAAAAAATGTTCCAGGCCCATGGATTTCTCTAGCCGTAGTATTTCGAGGTACCACTGTATATAAATATAACCACGAAGGGTCGTCTACCAATTGGTTAAGTTTATTTACCGTGTAGATGACAAATGACGTCGGGAGTCAAGATGAGGACTTTGCTCGCTTCTTCATATTGGGGTGGGTTTCTGTTTTGACAGGGCATGGGGATGATCATAACGATCCTGTAAGTGACATCTGCGCCCTTGTTTTTTTGTAACAATTTGTTAATTCGAATGAGCTCACACACCCTACAAACATCTTAAATTAACCGATATACAACAAGTATCATCTGGTGTAACGAGTCATTAATGTAAATGCGTACTCGCAGTCGTGCATGATATACATACTTTCTCCTTCGTATTGTAGAAATAAATTAAAATCGCATAAAAAGGTGAGTAAAGTAATACTGTAATAGAAATGTCAATTGGCGGTCGAGTTGATTGGCACAATGATTCGGTGAAAAGAGAATTGGGACACACGTGAACATGGTTTGCAAATATAAAATGTCTACGTGACAAAACCACTAGTTGTAATTCTAGAACTGACTTTGAAACTTGAATCGGTTAGTGAAGAATGCTTAAAAACATTCCTAGGTTAACACTTATTAAAATGGATAAGATATGAGAGACGAGTAGTCCAGATGTCATCCCGCCGAGAGTACTTTATGTTTCCCCAGTTTATTATCTCATCAACATTTATTTTTATTCAAATAAAAAAGCGTATACATTCTCAGACTATTATAGAAAGTCACCTTGTAAAAAAATAACTAAATATAAGAATGATATTTCTATCAATTTACAATTTTAACTCAATGTTATTCATTGGTTAATGGTACTTTGGGAGCCTGGTTTAGTCGATTTCATAAAGAACGACTTTGAAGTCATGGAGATATCAAGTTTTTATTATAAAGAGGTTCCTGTTGGACCGCCAAATATAACTCATATAACGAGCGGGACAATCCGAGGAAGACTTTTTATAAGGAGAGGATTCCTTTAAGAATAACTGATCGAGGCCACTTTTGGTACAGCGATGCCGTGAACTTTAAGAAATTTCATTCTTCCAGCAATACATACATGTATTGGACACTTTAAATTATTTTAAAACTTTGATTCGGTAAAACCTGTAATATTAAATGCGAATTTTCGTCCACAGGAATTTAAAAAATTAGCAAACAATACGTTTTTTTTTCGAGCATGACCAGTGTATAAAGTTGCAGGAAAAAATTTCAAAACCGATTACTATGAAAATGATCTTCATTAATGCAAACGAAACTGTCATCGTCATTTATACAACAACAAAAAATTCAGTATTTGAATTAAAATGTTTGGTGAGCGATTGGAGTTATCTGAGAGAAAATGAAGCGTTATCAGCGGTGAATCACCACATTTACTTGTCCTAAAAATTATAATAAGTATTTTCGCGTGACACATTGGTTTGCGTAATACTGAAAATGATTTTCTAAGTGGAAATAGTGTAAGGGACTACGTGCCGTAAGTCAGGCATTAACTATAATATTTAACAATCTGAGATCAATAACGATTGCTACAATAAATAGTAATTACTTTACTTAGCGGAATCGAATTTAATAGCCATAATAAAAAATATCAAACTTAATAGATGAATATCTATAATAAATAGAACAGCCTCCGAATTGAACAAATGTATGGTTTTTATAGGACAAGTAATTAATATATGCTAGGATATTTAAAAATCAGACTAATAGTTGCTTTGAGTGGAAGAACGAAATATTTGCTATTGTTATTTATTATAACCAAACCTCGGCCAACAGGGTTAAAAAACAAGTATTTAATTGTTATCAATTATAAAGCACTGCCCTTATATTTATTTACACAAGTTTCGGTATTATTCGGTTTAACTTCTATTTAATATTTAATATTTTTTTTGTATATTTGCAGAACGATTTTATAACCAAAGCTCGGTTGATTGGTAAATTGACACACAGCCGAATTGTATTGATTTATTTGAATTATCTGATATTTACACATTAATTATCATACATTTTTTTTTATTCATGGAAGAAATTAGATACAATTTACAAATTTAATAAAAATATAACCCGCGCAGTGTCCAATCCTCCAAGAGACTTAACTGAACTCTGCTTATTAGAAGAAGTGTACCAAGCTCTATTCGTATACGCACCAATACTATCAACTCTTACGAGCGACTCACTAACACACTCTCATTACACTATTATATTGAATATGAGCGTATATTTCGGTAATTCACTATAAAATTAACATACTGGAATTAATTGACAATAGTTTAAGGAGATGTTAAATATCACGAAAATATAGAAACATTTTTTTACTGTATTAAAAAAAATAACCGAGCTCTGCTTATAAAATAATGAATGTATGATAAGTGTAGATGTATATCATAAAATGTTTTGTGTAAATATCAGAGAGTTGAAATAAAATATTACAATAATACCAATTGGACTAGATCTTGTTATAACACATAGAATAAAAACACACATGCAAATAAAAAAATAATTAAACGCAAACTTAATTGTGTTAGTCTTGAAATATATTTTCATAGTGTGTAAAATGAAATTTATATAATAAAATTTTTCAATTATGGCCCTCTTGGACTGTATATAGAACTATACATAGAACGGTATAAAAGAATGATAAATGTATCGATATAAAATATTGCCAATTCACGACATGGTCATTAAATATAATATTAATACTATATGGTATAATAGTTAATAGTTTAGTATCTCCAAACACTTGTAACACTACAATTATAATGTGTCTATTGTGATAACTGATGGGATGACACTTGTTTAAATTTCATCTATTTGAAGTACTGTCGTCAAGCGAACTGATACTCATTTTAATGTATGGAAATTCAATGAAATAGATATAATTTATATCACGAAATCGACATTAATCAATTTCACACAAGAAAGATCCAAGGAATGCCAAATACGAAATCGATAATAATTGGCAAGTATCGGATTTCTCACTTCGAAAGTTCTCATCATATCAAGTGACTATATTTAAAAATTATTAAATGAAATTTATCAAACAAATGCAATCATCTATCCCTACATATTTAACCCGAGAAAACAATTATGTATATTGAAAATATGTAGTATGAAAATTGCAGGCTTTTTGAGTACAATATATATTTGAGTACGATATATAATTTATATTTGGCATATAAGAAGGGAATTTAAAAGAAGTCGCTAAAAATATATTACATTTTCTCTACAGTTGGATTATTAGCTCCTAAATTATTAAAAAATATGCATATTGAAATATGTAGTATGAAAATTGTGGACTTATCGAGTACAATATATAATTTATTCACATTTTTATATTCGGCATATAAGAAGGAAATTTTAAAAAAGTCGCTAAATAAATTACATTTTTACACATTTTCTTTACAGTTGAATTAGTTAGATTTTAAATGTTGTATTAAAATAAAATAAAAATAAAAAATATAATAGTGGGGTTAGTTAGTTAGATAGATTAATATTTTAAAACAATATAAAATACAATATACATAAAACGCAGCGTAAACGGGAATTGAAAGAATACGTGAATCATAAAAAATATATTAGTACTAAAAAAATAATTTCATTAGTAGTGTGTTTCGAAAATGTTCAATACACAAAAATAATTGAGAAAAATCGCAATTATAAAATTCACTCATTTGTAAAATTTCCAGTTTATTTTACATTTAAATTTTGAAGCATTTTTTTAATTGTCCCATTAGTTTAATTGGAGTAGTAAATTTCAAGCTTACAATTAGCCTTGATTGGTCACACCACAAAATTATTATAGTGTTTGTATTTTAAGTTTTACAATGTACTAAGGTGATATTACAATATGATAAAATGAAATATAATCGCAGTAACATTGTGTATGATAAAAATAATAAATTATGTCGCATTGAAGAAAGATTTTGACCCACTTGTGTTCGTTCAATGCTAATCGTCCTAATGGAAAACGAATACAATCCAATGCAAATAAAATAAATAGATACAAATTCTGATTCGCATAACGCATACATAAAATTAGACTTTTATGTTCAACAAACAAGCGAACAAAATAAATAAGTATGTTTTGTAATGCGTAGTTCACGACATTGTTGACGCACGGTCAATGTTATTGTGTCGTTTGACAGTTGGAGGTTATGTTTTGATACAAATCAGACGAAAAACACCAAAATAAGCGATATTCAACACGGAATTAAAACAATCTGCGACTGTTTACTAGAAATACAAGGCGTCTGTTGATATTTATAACGATTTAAGTGGTGTTATTGTAACATTCTCGAGAATTCTAACAATAGACACGGAGCAGTTAGTCTAATAATAATAACACACTGAACAGGGATGTGACTAGTGACTACAGATGTGTGTAATAGTTATGTTATTGATGGTAAATAAGACTAGTAATTGTACAATACCTTTGGTTTGAGTGCATATACGGTTGGCAGCAGTGGGCGGGGCTGCAGTTGGCTGTGCTGTTTCCGGTGAAGCAAGTGTGAAGCGCTGGCCAGACTGACTCCGGCTATAACGAGGGCCGCTATAGAGCGAGTCTTGCTGCTGCGCCAGGATGACATGCACACCATCACCAGCCTGCGCCCGCCCGCCATCTTGACACTGACACACTGACACCGATCACTGGCAACACCAAGCGCCAACCATCTATACATACCATTATTTTACATACACCATTTATATATACAAAAAAAACCACAATAGGTATTATCTTAAAAGAATTTAAACAATTATGAATACAAAATAAATACATTAATCATTATTTTTAAGTTTTATGTATGTTTTATTCATATTTAAATAAGTAAGTTTATAATACATCAATTCATCATAAAAAATAATCAGATGAATTAAAATCATAATATTATGGAAATCGTTAATTGATTCTAGAAGTTTTTCGAATACAACCTGGCAACACCGACCTCAAACTTGAGAAACTTGATCCGAAATGTTGATTCGGAATGCGGATCGATGTTTAAAAAAGCTTTTATTTTTAATTGGTTGAATGCATTCGAAATAATTAATAAATTTGCTTTTAGTAAAACGATATTTTGTATTGATGAGCCAGCGGAATATTATTATTGTAATATTTTTAAAACTCCTATAATTTTATCACTTGTTCCTGCAATTATTATGATGAATTATCGGTATCAATATAACGGTATATAATTCGAATGATGAATATAAAAAAAACATCTTTTAGGGGATAATTAGCATTCTGTAATATCATAAAATATGTATACACGTGCTTCAAATAACCACCATTAAAAATGTGGCACTTTTAAAGATTTATTTATTACTTTATAGGCCATGAGTTGTGATGGAATTTGAATCTTAAGAATTTGCACATTAAATTTTAACGCCGATGTTCAAATTATGTATTTTAAATTATGAATAATATAATTTAAAAAAAAATACTCACTGTTACGAGGCTGAAGGGAATTTTTTATTATTATTGTGTACGACCTTCGCCGAAACACCTGCATAATCAATTGTGTAAATCAAATATTTTATCATTTGTTATATTATCTAAACATTAGTTTCCCCAGCAACAGTCTTATAATATTTAATCTTTCCAGTTCATGACAATTTTTAGCCTAAAAAGTGCAACTGTTATAACACAAAGAGTACATAACAATTGTGTTCTCAGCCACGAAGAGCAAATAATATAAAACATTGTGCAATCTGCAGTTCTGCAAAAAGATTATACGTGAACATAGACACGTATCGGTAAAGTGAAAGTGCAATTATTACGGATAATATATTTAAAATGCGCATTCTAAAATAATTTTTAGTTATATGTATTTATTTATGCAGTATTCAGGCGAACGTCGAATCTGAAACAATCTGAAGATTGATGCACGAATCGATGCGAAGATTTGTATATAAAAAGATTTAATTACACAGGAGTCATCAATGACTTATTTTACACAAGACACCCACGTGTCTTGTGGAATTTTCACGTGTGTTTTTCAGTTCAGAACGAGATATTTATCACGTAGTCTGTACCAGAAGTCAGATGAGAACGACGTCATACTTCCACGTCACTAATCCATTTTCAACATTGATTATCTAACAACTCGCCGATATATCCATTCACAAACTATAAGAAAAATAAATAAAGTAGTAGGTTTATATTAAATACCACAATATAAACATTATTATTTAGAATTTTTTGACTATGGAATTGATACATACATGAATCGTAATTTATGGACGCGGTTTTTTAACATACAATGCAAGATTTCCACACTAATCGCTTATTTAATTTTAAGAAATATAGTAAGATAGTTACTTTTGTATAATTTTATATAATAAATATATGTATTCGGAGGCCATAGGTTGTTTAAATATCAAGATGGCAGACCAAGCAGGTGAGCTTTACAGAGGCAACACTAGTTGTCTCACATAGAAAGTCAGTAAAATTTCCATATAAGTTTGTTTGTATTGTTCTTTTCAACAATTTTCTTTACATCCATATTGACCAAATGGATTCTATTATTTTTATTCCATATATTTTCTCAATCACTCAATTGTCTCACTCAGACTCGTCTGCTTGGTCCGTCATCTTGATATTTATACATCAAGTATCGGTCGATTTTCATTATTTGGAAATAAGAACTACATAATAGTTGAGAGAATATTTTATTTAATCACCATCATCATTGTTATCGTTATCAACATCAATATTGATTACAATTCATCTCCAACACGTCTCTCTTCATATTAAGAAGTTATGAAATTATTTGGTTGCAATTCTTAACATAAGAGTTCCATGTTTTACAGTGCAATGAAAAATACAAAATTGCGTATAAATCAATTTTTTTCATCAACAAGAAACGAATTGAAGTTTTAAGTCTAATTCAATTAAGTATTAAATAATTTAGAACCCAAATCATACATATTTGTTTTTTTTAGTAGTAGTAGTTTTTTTTAATAGTAATTCAAGCGACCGAAAGAATTTTTTAAGTTTAGCATCGGAGTTTCTGTATAGAGCGTAAAAATCTCACAAGACATTTATTTATTATATTAAATACTAAGTCGCTTATAAAGTTAGGCTGGTTTAAGACCCCGTTATTATTATTGCAAGGAATACTTTAGTACATTACATTTAACATTTGTATGACTAGATGTGGTGTTTCACGTGATTTAGTGTCAGGCTATTGGATTTAAGTATAAAAATATCAATATCGAGGAAAGTGGGCATTTCACAATTTATATTTTATAAACCGCGAAATGAATTTCAACGTTTTAGAATATTATATGGCACGAAGAATTCGTTGAAAAGATACAAATAATTGAGTTTTCGGAGTTTCCACTTTTTTTGCGGCCTGTCCACATTAAAGACAGACAGATAAAAAGATTATTTTATAAATGTAAACAAATTACAGTAAAATGTAATATCGAAGAATAAATATTTAAAGCGTATAATCATAATATACTCGGCAGTGGTAATATAATATTGTATTCATTTAGTCCATTCTTAATTAATAATCTCCTTTAGATTTTCAATCGATTAATCAATTACACAGAAATTTGACACTACGTTATTTTACAGATTACACAAGTTTTCTTTTTAAATATAAATTAATTTATGACAATTACAGATATTTTCCAATTCACAATCAAAATAACAAATACACGAGAGATTCGAGAGTTTTCAGTTTGCGCTTATATTGTTTATAAATAAAATAAGAAATACTGACACTTGGCGTATGTACAATTTATAAAAAATAACTTCTTAATTTTTTTCTTTCACTAGAAATGATAATGCCCAAGTTTGTGTGATCGCTGAAGAGAGTTTTTCAGAAAGAAGAAAGACTTCACAAAGATCACAATTTAATATTATAACCTTATTTGCAGGTTCAAATTATAATAAAATGATTTAATTGTGTTAAGATAATAAAAAAAAACAAAGCTGGAATTAGTATCAGTTACATACATAAATCAATCTGTACTGCCAAGTAGCAATGAAGGTAATATTAAAAGAATAAATAAAATGTCTTCTACTTATATGTAAAAACTACATTCTATATTCTATACACTAATGCTCGAATGTATCGTTCAGGATTTTTCTACATCACTAAAATCTAAGTATTTCGAATAACATACGAACGCAGTTTCCCTGTACACAATGCATATTTACATCAGGTTATTGAATTGCTTTGAAAGTGTTAAAAATCTAATATAAATCCCTATTGTCATCTAAATGCTTTAAGTTACAATACAGCGAATATCTACACATAATTAATCAACTCACAGCTTGTAAACAAAGTCATTTATCCATTAAGTATATTTATAAAAAATTGAGTGTTCAGCAAATAATTCGAGTAAAAAAGGGGGTCGATTTCGACCATACTAAAGGTAATTAATACACACGGTTTTTCACATAAAATTCACGCTTTAATAATTTCCATTAAAATTTTGTAGAATATTTTACACTCCAAAGTAAAAATATACATAAATATGAACATCTAGTTGTATCTCAGTTGTATTGGAAAAATTCATACAAAATGAACTTATATCTATAGAAGTGTCATGCATAGTGTTTTGATACATGACCGGCAGTAGTAAATGCGCATAATATACACATACGCGGGCTATGATCACAAGCAATGATATTTCATACAAAAACAATCCTAAATGATCATATAAATTGTTGAATACATATATCAAGCAAATTTTAATGAAGCACTTTATAAGTGTAATGTTATTAGAAAGTGACAGATAAACATTACGAGCGGTAAAAGCATACAAACCCATTGGTGACAAATTCATCTTTGTCTCCCATATTATTATTGGCTATTTTAATCAAATAATTTTTACTTTGGAGTATAAAATAATTGATACCATTCATTTATTTGATGGAAACTCTATAATGGTGAATTGAATTGAAAGACCTGTATAATAAATAGCACTCGTGTTGATTTATCCTCTCGGAGTAGCAGTCTTCATTCAATAAACTCGTAGCCATATTGTACCAGCAACAATAGCCAAACACACAGCGACACAAGGACTAGATGTCCTGTAAATCGGTCGCTTCCAGCGCGACCGACGCTCCCCGAAAAAACTCATGACCGTATCCCGAATTGGTAGTCATGTCCCAAAGTGAAACATCTTCCGTCACTTGAGTGCTAGAGTCCAGTCCGTCCTCTGAGAACTCGTCGTGGTCCCAGTTAGCGAGGGTAGTTATTATAACTGTCGGTTCTGTTGTATCCTCCACCGCCCTGCTGGTCTTCCTTCGGGTCTTCGGGGATTTGGGTTTCCGCTTCTTCTCCCTGCTAGAACTGGAGCTGTCGCTGTGTCTGGCGCCCGGCATCTTCTTCTGCTTGAGCGGTCTCTTGTGTCTTCCTTGATGAACCGGTATGTTTTTGATGATTACCTGTTCCCGAATGCAGTCATCCCCTTCGCAGGAAGACCGCGATAGCTGCTTCTTCTTCGGATGCATGAGCGGTTCGCATCCGTCACTGGGTTTCTCATTGGGTTTGCACTTTCTCTTCTTCTTTTTATTGCACGCGTTTCTCGGTGCATGGTGGATGGGTGCTCGTACACATGATCTTGGAGGTGATATGTGTGCAGGTCTTGTCAGTACTCTCACATATCCTGAAAGCTTCCCCAAGGGCCTGTCAGCGGGCAATTGGACTTTCCTGGGTCTTCCTCTGGCATCTAAAGCCAAATACATAGTCTTCTTGTCTCCAGAATGTTTTGCTGATGAATACGTGTTGTAGTGATGTTGCTCCAGCATCTCGTTGAATACGCATTCATCTGTGAAGTCCTTCTGCAACAAATAAAAAAAGCTCATTATTTATCTGTGCAGATCAATACTATTAAAATAAATCAGAGTCCAAATTCGTACTAATACATTGCAACAACTCTATCGGTATTTATGTATCAATACAAGCACAAAAGTACAGGCCTAAAACCATTACTACTATAATCAGGCGCAGTTGGTATTTGACAAATATTACAAAAATGTTCATATTTTTAATATCCTTCGTTCAAAAGGCTCAAAGAAGTCTAGTAAAAATAAAATGGACTCACAGAAATAAAAAACACCAACTGTCAAGTTTACAAGGACTATTTAATTTTATTGTAATATATTATTGAATATTTTGATGCAAATACATAGGTTTAGCTTTTATTTAATGTACACATTCATAATTAAAATGCCATATTAGGTTTTATTATTATTATTTAGGGACTGGGTGGAATTAATTATCAGTTTAGAGATAATCGATAATCGTTTTTTTTACAGAGATTCTCATTCGGAATTTTGGGTTTATTTGCAAACATATAGATTTGGCTTTCACTTAATGGACACATTAATTAATTTAACATATGCTTTTATTATTATTTAGAGACTGGTTGGAATAAAGAATAACGTATGTTGAAATTGTTAGTTTTTTGTAATAAATTGTTTTATACAGATCGATGCAAAATTTGTAGCTTATTTACAAAAGTCTTTTAATGGAAAAAGTTTTATTGCACCCATCCCTTCAATCAACTACAATAATACTATGACATTATTATTAGTTTTCACATGATATCTTTATAAAGAAGCTTCTGATATAGATACAACTTGGCATACAATTAGTTAAGATCGTTAGTTTAACTGAATATTTAGGTGATTTTTTTAGATACGTTTTTGTGTTAATCGCCTATCGAAATAAAGCCTTTGTATAATAAACAAATATACATAAACAATTTGTCCCAGAATACCAAGTTTTCCAATTCGGTTTTCTCAATATATTCATTATAACAATACTATATATTAATGCATTTTGTTGATAACATTTTTACACCAATTACGGTTTCTGTCGTGTGTTCGTCCAATTAAAATCTGGTAAAGTCACAACTTGGGAGTCTTTTTTTTATCAAAAGAATTAATAAAAAGTGCAGCACTCGAAACCCGTTATGTATTGAAAGAACAAAACGTTTAAGTACTGATCAATGAACGATTTCAGTTATATTTCCGCATCTGAAGGCTCAATCTCTTTTTTATTGTAATATAAATCAACACACTTACTTTACATTCTTAACCAATTTATGGCTCTATTGTTTCTAGTATTTGAATGGTTGGCATTCGTCGGACAATACCGATGGGTTATTTAAAAAAAAACTTATCTACAAATTGACGTTTACGGGGAGATAATTCAAAATATTAGTGTTTCTTTATTGTATAATATTTTTTAATATTTTGGTACGCATTCATTATTAATAAACTACATTACCTGTATTTTAATCTGTCTATGACATTATTATAAGTGTTAACGTGGTAATTTTACAAATAATCATCTGATATATGTAGATGCAACTTGGGTTACAATTAATTAAGATCATTAAGAGTTAATAGTTTTTTAGATATGTTTTTATTTTCATCACTCATCGATTTGGACATAATTTAAATTTATTAAGAATACTCGTACCTAGGGACTATATTCTTAACTATTTGTTTAATTATTGTAGTTAAGCAGAGTCGAAATAGTTCGTTAACTACTTATGGAACAAAAAAGTTGTAACTATTTTTATTTTAGTACATATTTCATAAATATTTTTTAAGTTTGAGGGATTTTCAGTACATTTTTTTTTCATTTAAATAAGAGAAAACAGTTCTCTGGAATACCAGAGAACCTACATCTCTATGCGAAGTTGTATAATAACATAATTCCTTATTCTAAGGCAAATTAAGAAGTGTATGTAAAAAAGGTAAAAAACCTAATATAATCAAATTTAATTAAATAGTAGTCCTCTAAGGATAAATTTAAAATCAGTACATGTAGTAATTATAGATGTTGATATAAATGTTTAATTATTAGAGAATAAACAAAAAAAAGAACTTGATAATCACTTCAATTAACATCTTAAAATGCAGGAAATCAGGTTAAATTCTGTCGATTGGAATTTTTATTAATACATTCACAATCTTCTGTCAGTCAATCGCAATTGAAAAAAGTATGTTTTTGTCTAATCTTTTTCTCACATACAATTAGACTTTTTGGTTGTATAATTGTTATATTAATTTTATTTTATTTTCATATAATATCTTTGTAAATAGGCTTCTGATATAGATACAAGTTGGGTTAATAATCCATCGATGTATTCATGATAAATACATTAGAGTGATGAAAAAATGATAGGGATGGAAGTTATTGCGTAAAGCAAGTCCCTAATTGGGTCGAGATGTGTCTTTCTTGGTTGTCCTATCGCACAATCTAAGAAAAATAAACATAATTTTACAAGGGATGTCATACCGCCGTTTCGGTATCGTCTACAACCGGAACGGATGAATCCCAAAAAGAGGAATCACTCCCAAATTGAAGACCAAGTCCCAAAAACCAGAGACCTCATAAAAATTCTTACACACCAACAAAACCATTGTCTCCTCTTATTATAGTTATTCGGATACCTTTATTCAAAATCAATATGTAAGTATAATATTATATTAAAATCATACTCTTTAATATATTTTTCATATATTAATTGTATTCGGTTGTTTTTTTATTAGAGAAAATTATCTTAAATAGGCGATTTTTATACATTTTCTTAACATATATGTATGTCAATATTATATTTTTGAGAGGAACAACTATTTTATAATAAAGATTGTGTAAAAAGTACAAAGCCACGAATGTCTAGAGTAAACGTCAATAACACAACGCCAACTGGAGACCTGTAAACGTAAAAAAATACAATTCGATTTCGACCAATCAGAGTCATTTCAGCCAGTTTCTGTGAATTTTACTACATAAAATCTACAGAGAAATTTTGCCAAAACATAGACGATATTATCTACTGTTTGTTTCTTATTTTTGTAGAGCAAATGTCAAACTCAAGACATGCCAAAGGGTTTAAAAGCATATTTAATTGGGTCGATTTCTTCAAACATGAGCTACCTAACTCAAGAGTTAAATTGCTGCATTTTAAGTACAAACCAATTTATTGCACAAAAATGAACCGGTAACTCTCGAGTAGCTTGAACAAATCGAGCCATTATCACCAATCACAGCCGTTTGCGGTATTTGAGTACGTATGGAATTTTTGCTAATTATTTAATAATATTTATTAACAGAGAGGAAACAAGGTTTTTTATATTGTTGATTAAAATCCAAATAATATTATCGAAGAAATTAATTATCATATTAACCCATCGTCCGCGTCATAATGCTTGTTTTTTTCCCCCAAAGCCCAAACAACCTTTTCAACCCTTGTTTATAGGGATATCGTGTTAACCTATTTAATTAGCTTATCGAAAACGTGTCTTTAATTTGTCCACTTCAACGGGTAGTCCGCCTTTTATTTAATCAATTCCTTCGTTTTCTGTCAATATTATATCTTGAAAGGTTCACTCCTCGAAACTATTACGATCGGTTTATCAAACGCCCGGGAATCGTGAATATGTGTTTATTGGTTGACAAAGATAAAATGAATCGCCACATAATAAACTGGTTTCGGACTTTATATAGGTTTTAGATCTGGATATGCTCGATATAATATAATAACAAAAACAGAGTGTACTTTGTAAAGATGCGCTTTGTTCAGGTGGGAAAAGATAGAAAGCCGAGATAGACAAGAAAGTAACGATCGTGAACTTGGGATGAAGACATCGTTTTGTGGACTAGATCTTAGATTACACTGCATTTGGTATTTATTACAATATTTGTAACAGATCAACGAATATCGTAGTAAAGTAATGGTTTCCTAAGCGTACTTGCCGTAAACGTACATCGTAAAGACGTTAATAGAGTTGCTTTCCTGTACTTTCGATCGGTTTTTTGTTAATAAGTGCCTCGCCCGAGGCTCAGACGAGGCATTAACTAATAAAAAACCGATCATAAGTGTAGCTAAGTAACTCTAATATCGTATTTACGACGTGACGTATGCCTGGGAATCCATTACTTTACGCACTGAGAGTAAAATTAAATTCAATTGTATACAAATACTATATTGAATATAATTAAATAAAATTTGACCTACGTCTACTATTTTGATCTCAGTTATTCTATCCACTAAAATTCTTATTACACCGTGATTCAGTGCAGTATTATAAGAGTAGGGCACATTTTGCTATATATATACATGCATTCTGATAAATTTAACCAATTTTAATTTAATAATAGATCAAATCTATTAAAATAAAATAAAATTTGATATGTACAGGTTCAATAAAAATTTGTTGATAGTGATGACTTCTTGGTAGAATTCCATGAATTTGTTGATAGTGATGACTTCTTGGTGGAACTTAAAGAAAATTGTTATTTGTAATTTCCTTGAAAATTGAAAAAAAGAAAATTGTAATTGTATCGAGTCTGAGTACTTTCGACTACTAACTTGAAGATGGCTACAAGTTTACAAGAAATGATTTTTTTATAAGAAGCCTATTGAATATTAAATACTAATTGTGGATAAGCTGTATTTCTAATTTAATTTGGCCGAATTGTGATATTGAATTTAGATTAATTTGTATGATGCTTTCTATTAAACGCACTGAATTCGAAAAACATGGCATTCAACACGACCAGAGAGATGTGCCAAGATCAAACGAATATTATAGTATTAAATTGAATTCTATTTTTTTATTAATATTTTATGTAGTCATTATGTTTAGTTTCTATTCCAGCAGTTTTTACTAAGAACTACGATATTCGTTTGACTTTGACACATCTCTGAACACGACACAATTAATAATATTTATCTTCACACTATAAATTTATGGTGAGCTAGTTGTGTGGCAATTTATTATATATTTTTTTAATAAATATTTGCATCAATTGTCGTGGTAACATTGTATGGTTATCTTTAATGTTTGAAATGATTGGTTATTATGAAATGGACTATCATCATATGAATTTACGATCCATCAAACATTCCATTGGTCCGACGATAATTTACGAATTTTACGATCACCACAAGGAATAATATAAATTGGCATATGTATTATTTAAGTTGTTACAATATACTCACAGAGCTGTATGGAAGTCCACAGGAATCCATACATAGGTAGAGACACGTTGAGACACCCTGTATTTTAATCTGACCGAGGTTCACAGTTGTTCTTTGAAGTATAGCTGCAACAAATAATTAAAAAATACATTAAAATATATCCTTTTTAAATATTATTATATGTTCGCTTACAGGAGCTTTTTAGTAGATATTTTAAAATGACATCAGGACAGAGCAGAGATGTGCCAAGATCAAACGATTTTTATACTACTGTCTTTCTATCGCTTTATTGCAGATCATTTGGGAAGAAAGATAGAACTATATACGGAAAAGAGATAAGTATAATACTACAACATTCGTTTGACATTGGCACATCTCTAGGAAAGAGTAAAAAACTTAGATTTAGATGATTTTTATTTCACCTTTGAATACGAAATTAATATCTACAATTTTCCTGCTTTTTTTTAAAAAATAAAAGTCACAATTTAATGAATACATCAATTATCAATTAATATGAATAATAATATTGTTAGACTTAAAAGTATTTGACTTCGGAATTACTCTATATATAATTCTTAATCGGTGAACGCGCTTTTTTAACAATTATCGCAAGATTTAATTGGTAATTTCTTATTTGACTTAAAGTTAAATATATTGATAATATAAACATACAGTTATTTATTATGTATACAATAATTTTAAGTAGTTATTTATTGAAAAAAAAATTACAGCCATTTTTTAATTCACGGCATCATTTGATTATATAATAAAAACTTGTACAGTTCTACATGATTGTAAGTAACTTTGAATTTGATAAATTTATTAAAACAATTTCTCATAAGATGATAATAACGAGGTTAAGCTAGATAAAGTAAGCTTTTAAAAGATCGTAATGAATCGGATCAGAATCATAAATCAATAATAAGTGTTCGGATTATGATCGAGACTTGTCAGAATACGAGGAAGGTAATAAATATTAGGTTTACTAATAAATATTGTCTCAATGCATTTCGGTATCTCATTACAATATATTATTTAACAATGAAAAGGTGGCTAAAGACTTGTGATTAACCTGTCAAAGTGGTGTTTGAAAAATTGATTTTAAACACTGTGATTCACTTGAAGCTTCTTCACACGCGAACCGTTTTTTGGCAATTTATTTCAATATATATATAATCCTTTGTGAAAGAGATTCTCATGTCATAAACAAGTGTAATATTAGTTTAATGTCTCGTAAACGAACACTTAAACTACAAAGTTTGTGTCAAAACGATCCACAATTTCCGCAATCACAATAGATACTATCTTTTATATTAAAGCAAACAATGTAAGAAAGAATAACATTCTCATGAAAGGGCACCAGAAATTTATTACTTATATAAAAAACAAAGGTACCACATTTTTTATATTACATATTTAAGACATTTTTACACAATTAATTAGCAGTATACGTCATCAAATATAATACTTTTTCGGAAAAAAAATTATACTTCTGGTAAGTTCTTCAATTTTTGTTTGAATGTGTCTAGTACATTCAAAAAAGTATATTTAATTATTTTGCAAATCCATCAAGAAAGCAACAAAATCAGCAAATTGAATTGTATATAATTTTTAAACAACTGTATAATATGAGCTCATAGTTTGAATGATATCATATTTTGAATAAATAAATAAGCGATTCTGCAAAAAAAGAAAGTACTTTTTGCCAATAAAGATTGTAGAAAATTGTTTGTAGAAGATATTTTAATGTTAATATTGTTTACAAATCTATTGATTTTTTTTCCATGTATGACTCTTTTTTAATAAAAATTTATAAATTGTTAGATTTAATATAATGAGTTTGCGGTCTTAAACCCGTAATTAAAGTATATCTTTTATACTACAAGTACAATTATTAATCAATTATATTTTTGCTAAGTTCTTCTATGAGCGATAATAAAATGAGAAATATTCCTGATATTAAAATATATGTATTATTCAATCTTTACATCAGTGGCAACCAGATTTATTTCAGCTAATAATAATAAGCCGCTGTCATTCCATATTTATCCGGAATTAAAATAGGTGAAGCGATACTTCAACCAGCGCAATAGCTCAGGAGGTGCGTGGCTATAAATACTATAGTCATGGGTTCGAATCTTGCTCAAGTGATAAAATAATTGATTGGTTCGATATCAATAAAATTCGCGATCGATGTTTACTCTGATTTCCTGTATTGTAAGACAAACACTGAGATTATTAAGCCGAGAAGATTACCGACAAGTAAATTCGATAGTCAAACACAATGTTGTATCTATAAAAAACGAATTTAACAACACGATATTACCAATCACAGCCGTTTGCGGTATTTTAAAGGAAATGATGATTATTAATGTGTTATATGTGCAATAGTAATATTTTTTATTTGGTAAAATGAATTAGTACCGTATGTGGGAAGAGTGTCTTGACCTATCGAATCCGAGTTGATGAATAGCTTACATTGTTGAATGATGAGGTGTAAATTAGCAGCAAGAGAATGAAATACACAATACTTAAGAATGTTAATTTGAGCATATAATGTATGTAAATATAATATAATAGATATAATATACAAATTGCATCGCGTGTTGAACGAGGAGTCCCTTTGATTGCGATGGCCGCCCAAAGTACTGCAAATATTTCTTACATTTTTCACAGCGCCAAAGTTGCCGTGTAATTGGCTGACAAACCGCACTGAATTTGGAAAACAAGTTCTTCTTATTCACACAACCAAAAGATATAATATAACCAGACACCGGGATCATTATCTTGTAACACCATTAATGTTGCACCAAAATCGCACAATTTGTTAATAATTGTCTTAGAGTGATGTGCCAATGTCAAAAGAATATTACAGTATTCTATTCTAATGCACTCATATGAAGAAATTATACTACTGTCTTTATACCGCATTTCTATAAAAATATTTAACAATACAGGCTCATGACAATTATACTATAATCTATCACAAGAATGCTACTACATTTTAATATTTTTCATTGCAAATGATCGAAAAACATTCACTAAAATGACACAATAACACAAATTGAAAGTTTATTTAATAGTGTTTCTATACAACTTGTTTTTAATTGAAACTAAAATCTTTTTATCGTAATTATGTAATGCCAGTACGATCATTAAAAAAATATACTAAAGGGGGCCTAAGACTTTTTCGTATATATATTTTTTTATGACAGTGTGAATCTCCGGTTATTATAATGAGTGAATATATGATGTTATCATAGAATTGAATATCAAAAAATTGATTTTCAAGGTCAAATTCAAAATAAATAAACAGGTGTGTTATCATAACTAACCTAAGGTCGCTGACCGTATTTGCATCAACAATAACTATAAACACTATGTTGTAATAATGTCTCAGGTTGCTGACCGTGTGTGCCGTTTGAGATTATGTTCTTATTTACGTACTATTGTTGTTTCATGAATTCTATGACGTATGCTTATAATAATAAAATTTGGCGGTCAATCACCTAATAAGTAAAAACGAAAGATTCTCAACCTTTTTTAAAATAATAATTAAAAATTGAAAAGTTTAACTAGCCGACTTGGACCATTAATGAAGGTGTGGTTGTGTTACATTTCCTGTGCTATTCCTTATATTTAATTATTTTAAGTTCAATAAAAGACATGTTGTATTGTAATATAATATATTATTGATTATTTTGGTGCACATAATGGTTTGGCTTTTATTTATTGTCCGATAGATATATTAGCAGGCCATATAACTGGATGTATTAATATCAATATGGCGGACCATGCAGACGAGTCTACTGCTGACGCAAATATCTAAGTTAAATGTCAGAGGTGTACATCGCTCTTCATTATATTATTTTTTATTTATTTCAATATAAACGCTCAGAAGAGCTTTTTTATAGACAAAACAATATTAATAAAAAAGGTAAACAAAAATAAAATGTACATATATATATATATAAATAAATAATACTATAATTTAAAAAAATGTTGTAAAAATTTATAAAATGTATTAATAGAATGTATATAAAAAATATATAAGTGTTGCTATATAAGGTCACTCCTAAATAAGTCCTATAAGTGGCAGAATTTGTGGAAAAGAGTTCACCCAGGTGCAACCCAACTTGCTAATTATTGTTGTTTAAACACCTTTGATAACCTTGATTGTGGTTCGACTCGTCTACTTGGTCCGTCATCTTGATATTTATCATACAATCACTTGTGTGTATATATATCATAAAATGTTCCACGAATTAAACAAGTCGCACAGTTTTTTTACCCGCTCAGCCGAAGTTTGGTGATATTAACGTTATTTAGACATGTTATTCATGTAAATAAAAAAGAATGCGAAAGAGATGAGACAGTTGTACAGAAATTGGTAATCTTGATGGAATTTATTTAGAATGCATTCGTGTTTAAATGCCATTAATGGTGTGTTGGTGTGTCCTGAACAACGACAGCTTGGTTCATGTCTCGTCTGCACATCACGACAGGTTCCTTACTTCAATTTCAACCTGTGTGAAAGCAAAACCCTGTACCAAAGATTACATTTATATATTTTATAATACCGATGACAAATTATAATAACCACGCTATAATATCAGCTTTATATGATTCACATGACGACGATACAAATTTACATAAAAATGTATTATTGACAGTTCATAAGGAGAGAAGAATATCAACTTTTAGTGTTTCTATTTTGTAATTTTTTTAGATGCAACCATTGTAGGTTTGGCTTTCATTTAATATACATATTTATTATTAATATGCCACAAAGACGGCTTAAATGTAATTAATCGTTATCGCCGATAAGAATGCTAGACAACTGGATGAAAAATATCAAGATGGCGGACCATGCAGACGAGTCTGAGTGAGACAGTCTCAACTGCTTGATATTTATACATCCACTTGTCCTGCCTTCTTATATCGGTGGTTTCATTGGGCATCCCATCAGTATGATTAATCAATTAATGGTTTTTTTCACGTTTTATTAAATATTTGGGAATAATTTTGTTTAAAAAAATCAACACTACAATAAAATTATTTTTTTAATATTAATGAATGGAGTTATACCATTTGCATATTAAGCCATCAATATATGTTAAATAAAATTAGAAAAATCTTTCATTGATTAATATTAATTGTTTTTACGTCATTTTTGTATCAAATTGAAATTTCCTGGATGGAATGTCATCATACTTATTATTTTGAATATTTTACAAAAGTACAATTATTACATATAATTTTATTTAAAAAATAATATATTTTAAATTTAATTATTTTTTATTAAATAAATACTATACAAAAAAAATAAAATACATTTTTTAACATCTTTTGAAATGTGGGATACAACATTTTTTATTATCTTTTTATTATTATTTGCAGAATGTTAAAAAAAGATAGACGAACGATCAATGGATAGAAAGAATACATATTTTTTGATAATTTATTTTAGTGCATATTTTTATAGTGGCTATATATAATAATATGACTAAATCTTGTCGTGTAAATATTAGAGAATTCAAATAAAATAATACAATTATCAAAAAAATAATAATTGGAATCCTTGCAGTGTTCCAATATAACAAAACAGATTGGGGAATCTTCTCTAACTATGAGTATTAGAATATTTTCTTTACAACTAATCCGTCATTAAATATGATTTTTTTATTACCAAAATGTGGGACATGGTCATCGGATAACTGGTGATTATCGCAGTTTTAAAATTTTAACTGTTAATTTGGTTCAAACATATGATATGAAATAGTTATGTTTTGAAGACCGCCTTAATTATGCATCATAGCAACGGAATTCCGATCAATTATGCATTAACATTTATGTAAAATATACAAATTTATGACCGATTTACAAAAAACACCGACCATTGGTCATAAACCATTTTAAAAATATTAATTGAATATTTTCACTATTGGTGTGGAACAAACCACCATTAAAAACCCGTTTTATATCGAATGCTTAATGAACTGTATTTTATTGTGAGGTAATTATTAAACAATGTTCTTCGGATTATTTTATAATCAAATGGTTGGCCGCCCATGCTAAAAACAGGTGTTTTACTAATTGTCATCAGCTGATTGGCAGATTTCTGATTTGGAAAACGTGCAAAAATACACGTAGGCCACCAATAATTAATTTACCATAATAGGAATACTTTATTCAAATATAGGTCATAACTTTCTTAGAAAAATACACATTTATTATATTTTAATATAATTATACAGGATGGTCTCGAACTAACTGAGAATATTTTAGGGGGTGATAGTGAAAAAAAATCAAAATATTTTTATTATTAATAAAAAATATAAAAAGTATTGCTTATGCACTACTGCGTACTTCACAGGAACAGCAGATTCCAAGATGGGGCACAATTCGATTCCAATTTTTTAAAATACATATTTATATTTTTGCGATACCCTTTCATCATCTAAAATATTCAGTTAGTTAAGTCCACCCTGTATATATTTTTTTAAATTTGGACTTGCAAAGAAAGCCGACGATATTGAAAGAAAATTAACAAAATCGATATTTGCTAAATAAAAATTTAAGATTTTTTTTGTGGACCATTTTCATCATTTTCACATTAAAAATTTCAACTAGATGGTATTAAAATCTAATTATCGAATATTTTGGATTTACACAGTCTGCAAAGAAAGCTGACGATATTGAAAAAATATATAAAATCGATATTTGATAATTAATAATTTAATGTAATTTTTTTTCTGGACTATTTCCAAATATTTCGGAGTTACGCAGTGCGGAAAGAAAGCCCACGATATTGAATAAATCTATCAAATCAATATTTGCTAATTAATATTTTTTTTCTGGATGATTTCCAAAACATTAAAAATTTCAACTAAATGGCATTAAAATCTATGTAAATATCAAATATTTCGGAGTTACGCAGTGTGCAAAAAAGCCGACGATATGTGTTGTTTGAGGATGTGTTAAATACAAGGTCGTTTGCCTTTATAAATATTGAGAAAACAAATATAAAATTATCTTATTTGCAAATAACAAAATATAATTATTTAATTTAAAAGTCGTACTTAAAATAATTCTCTTCCTTTTTGCACCGAAAGATGCGCCTTCGTCTAAATAATTTTGAAATTAGGGTGTTTCCGCAATAAATAATTAAATTTTCCCATACAGTCACTTTCTCTTAATTGATTAATTATTTACACAGATGAATATGGAAGCTGGATTTTAGTAATGTATTGATAAAATACTGACATTGCGTGTGGATCGGCGGTGGCTATAAAGGAATTGCTTCTTCAATAAAATACCCAAGATACGAAGACCACCTGAACTAAACCCCCGAACCAAAAAAGTATTACCATTAATAATTTAGCAGTTTCGTTTATCTATTAAATAAGTAGCACATTCATTTCAATATAATATTTAAAGCGTTAAAAATCTTGTGAATGTCGGTCACGATCAAAGTACGATGACTGTCATTCAAGTTGCCTTCTTCTTATAATGACATGGAATATTTTGCTACCTTATTCTGTTTAATAAACAGAATCGGTGGGAACGAAAAAATATTTATGATACGTTGGTTTGTATCAATATTGGAAAATAATAACAAATAAAACAAAAAAACTTCGAGTCAAATTTTTTTTTTAAATATTTAGGGAGAGAACTGTTTTTTTAACAGAAAGACATTAATGAGTTACTAATTAAATAATTATCAGAATATTTCGATGGGTCAGTAACACATAAATATATCTACAAAATATCAATTTTATAACACAAAAAACGCACATATTTTGTGTCAGTAAAATATATATTATGTATATACAGGGTGGATTTAAAGTAACTGAGAATATTTTAAGGGGTGTTAGAGTATCGCAAATTTAGGCGGATTTTTTTTTTTGGATTTTAAAGTCAATATTGAGTACTTCATAGAATTCAAAAGCACTATCAATATTTTTAATTCTTAATCAATAATAATTTAAAAAACATTTTTTCACTTATTCTTGCGATACCCTGCCATCCACTAAAATATTCTTAGTTAATTCAAGTCCACCCTGTATATATTTTTTATTTAAAAAAATCCCTTGAAATAATTGAACACTATTTTTTTAAATACAATAAAAGTCATTCATTCAAATCAAGTAAAAGATTAAATTATGATTTAAAAATGTAATATGGCATATGATCCATCGATTTATGACTAATTTTACAAACAAAATATGCAATTCTGTATTTATTTTGTGTTTACAATAATAAATTGTGTGGAAAAAAACGAGACAAATTGTTATATCGAAAACGAAAGTCCTGTTGCAATTTATTAACGAGCTCATCGCGAACATTCGATAAATCAAAAGACCAATTTGCACTTTTTGTCATCGGGACTCGAACCTGGTAACAGATGATAATGATGATGATCTTTCAATGTGACCATTATATGTCACATTAAACGGGCTACTTTTTCATACAAACTGATGCCGAATTTGATTTGATCGTTTGTCAAAATATTCGCCGACAAAAAATACACATATCGACTTTGACATTGTCCGCGATTTTCATATCGAAATGTAAATTTCGGCAATAAAGCATGGGTGTAGTGGCCTTTTTATTTGAAGACCATGGCGACTTTTTGATGTCTTCATTGTTGGAATGAATTGGCTGGAACACGTCTTTGCAATTGTAATGTGTATTATTGAAGAGCCGACGATGGATGTGGACAATTCGGTCCATTTTGATTCGACCGATACATTATAAATTATATTAAACACAATGTAAGATACAAAAATAATTCTTAAGAATCTTATCTTGTTTGACCCCTGAAGATTTAAAAGAACCGGTTGCAGATCTTTTAATGGGATAGTCATTACTGGAGAAGCAGTCATGCCAAGTGCCAAAATTATACTGACCTGATAAAAATAAGTACTCATTATGGTAAAATATTAAAGAATTGCTCAATCAGTATTGGAATAAAAATCAGTAGAACTTTCAAACAAAAACACAAATGAGGAATGTTTCATTTTATTAGGGTCTTTTAAAAACAACTAAAATTTTCACGTTGCATATATAAAATGTAATAATTCTTAACGTTCATTTTTCACGAATGGGGTCAAAAAGGCAGCTTTATTAAAATTATATTTAAATTAATATACTTTGACTTACAACCATAAACAGGGGGCGGCAGAGCGAAAAATAGGTTTCAATTGTTACCTTAATTTAAACTGGTAAAACACGTACATCCAAATAAATAAATAAATTTAATATAATCACCGTTAATTAAATATAAATATCTACCATTAAAATTAATAAATTAATTTATTTGATGTGATAACCAAGCTAGGGGGTGGAAGTGTAAAAAATAATTTTAAATTTTTAACAAAAATATATATTAAGCCGGCAGTAAACGTAGAACAAAATGAATTAATTATTTAATATAATCACCGCTTATTAAGACACATTTTTATGTAAATTTACGAATGAGCTATAATTGTATTTAATTTATTTATTAAATTATTATATCAGGTTAATTAAAAAATTAAGCCGGTTTTTGTACTTCCACGCCCTAGGTATGTCTATAACTTACGTTGTTTTATTTTTTGGGCGTTAATAATTTTACGTTACGGTAAAAAAATGCTAGGATTTTTTTATGAAAATATTTCTTGAGAACTGGCATTTATTATGCATGATTTAATTATTCTAAAAATACATATTAATATTTATTTTCCCGTATGCCAACACCTGCAATTGAAGAACCATTACATGCACACACATTAAGCCATTATATATATGATACATTGTATGTGACTTGAAAGGGTTATGAGTGTTTTTTTTAATTTTGTTTTAATTCATACGCCATTAGCCCCCGGGCATTAAAAATGTGTGACTCGTGTACAAATTATACTAAAAATTACAATTACAGTAATTGCAGTGGAATATTTTAATCCCGTTATTAAATGGTCAAGCCTAATGCCGTCGGGCGATTATTGTGGAAAGTGAATTTGATTGAAAGTGAAATATTGATAAAATATTATGATTAGAGTACAGTTAAGATAATAATATTATAAGGAGGCTTCTTGCTGTGGCCTACGTGACTTCTGATGGATGAGGGGGGCGGAGGGGACGAGGGGGGGCCACTTCTTCTCAGACCTTCAGTTCCGGATCTTGGCGAAATTATAGCGGGTTAGGGTTCACAACTCATTCATCACCAACAAATATAATTAAATAGTTAAATCAATTATATATTGAGACTCGTCCATAAGCCTATTTGTGAGAATTGAAGGCTTTTAAGCAGAGCTTGGCTAAGTGGGTGCACTGGACACTGCGCGGTCAGGTTACCAGTTTAATATTTCTTTATCTAATATATATATATATATATATATATTTATATATAGCAGCAGAAGAAAGAAGAGTTTATATATATATATATATATATATATATATATATATATATATATATATATATATATATATATATATATATATATATATATATACATACACATATATAATTAATCATAAAAGGAAAGCATGAACCATCATCACCTTGCCATTACAGGAAAAACCTAATGCGGTTCGGCAATGATGTAAATTTGTCAGTATTATAGGAAAGAGGCGAGAAAAATGAAGAAATATATAAGAAATACAACAAAATATATAACATATTATAAAAAATATAGAGAATGATTGCTTAAAGTTGAGGAATCCTTTCATACTTCTCATGAATGCACAGTAGGGCATGACAAATATGTCATTTTCCACCCCACTGGCATTCCATTCATTCAAAAGAACTATGGATCTGGTTAATGGGGAGTGATGAAGTATGTTAGTATGGGTCCTAGGGGTTGCAAACAAGGAGTGAGAGCGACAGCGCGTATAATTCTATATATATATATATATATATATATATATATATATATATATATATATATATAATATAATATGACCCAGTGTCCAGTGCTCCAAGGCACTATACTGCACCCACTAAGAAGAGCTCTGGTTATTAGGAGATGCGTACATGATACTACCAATAATTTGTTTGAATTCTCTGATATTTACACATTAATTATCATACTTTTTTTATATTCATGGAAAAAATTTGATACAATTTACAAATTTAATAAAAATGTAACCCGCGCAGTGTCCAGTCCTCCAAGAGACTTAACTCTGCTTATTAGAAGAAGTAGACCAAGCTCTATACGTATACGCATCAATACTATCAGCTCTAGTACAACTAACTAACACACTCTCATTACAGTATTATATTGAATACGGCATTATATTTCGGTAATTCACTATATAATTTACAGGCTGGACTTAATTAAATAACATTAATTGAGGATATTTTAAGGGAAATTGATTATTGCGAAAATTTAGAATAGTTTTTTAACTCAATTTAAAAAATAAATAGGTAATTACAGGTATCGTTCAAGGTACAACCATTTTCATTTCGAGTTAATATTAAATGAAAGCAGCTCATTTTTATTAACAGGTGGCTAAAACTGATATTTATTATTGAATTTAATTTTGAATATACTTGAAATAAAATATTCTCAATAATTAAAATTCCCTAGTCCCACTATTATGTACATATTTTTGTTTGGAGGTAAAGTAATCGAAATTGCCTTAATTAAACGACTATTAAAATTTAATTTATAATTCTGAGCGAGTGTAGATGTTATTTTATAGTTTGTCTAATTTATTTTGGGAACCTTTATATTTAAAAAAATAAATCATATTGTGAGATTTTGTTTGCACAGTCAAATCTATATTTATCATTTTATAAATAATGCCTTAAACAATATCATTTCAATCACAAACTTTTTAAAATTTTGAGCGCATTAAGTAACTATCTAGCTACATTATTATTATATTTTATTTTAAATAAAATAAGCATTTAGCGATAAAATTTTCTGGTGAAGGTTAAATTTATATATATATATATTTGTTTAAAAATATAACGCCCTGAGGAAAAATTGATTTGATTGAATCCTATTTTACTTGTTTAACATTTTATAGTTAATTACCCAATCATTTCTCAAACGAGTTTTTTATTTGTACATACATATATGCTGGAGAGGGGCTGTTTACTATATTTATTTAAATTTAACATTAAAAATCTGTTTAAATACAGTTACAAGGAGGCACCTAGAGAATATTATAATATCGTTAAAAATCAATAGATTAGAATATTGCCGATAAAATTGTTTTAATTTTTCTTGAGCTTGAACTGGAATTAAATAATTTATTAATCTCTCAACATGCTCTAATTTATATTAAATAAATTATTTTAAAAATAGCGACCCTGTCAAAGTGCGTGTGGATTGGATATTCGGGTTTATATGAGTGACGTTTGAGAGGCTTTCGTGTCCTTATTTTAATATTTGTACTGTGGACTTATCGATTATGACAAAACACATCATCACAGTACATCATTTAAATTTATATTAAATTCAATGTCTCTTATATTGAGAGCAGTGTTCATTAAACTTTAATTACGAGTTCGTAAAACAATCTTCAAGTC
>JAGTTH010001193.1:31180-42063 GCA_022606485.1 Agraylea sexmaculata | reverse complement strand
TTATTTAGACAATGAACTTTATGATAATCGTTTGAAATATTTGTATATTTCGTATCAGCAATTACGACATCTGCTTAAAATAATTTAGTCTTCAAAAATGAGTATAATTGTTATAAGTAGAAATCTTAATTTTTTTAATAAATGAATTAACAATGAAATTGGTAAGTTCTACTCCTTTAGTCCATGTCAATTTAATAATAATTTAAGTAAAATATTCAATTACTAAATAGCCTTAAGGTATTATAAATTTGAAAAGGAGAACGGAAACAACGTAGCCTTTTTTAAGAATCTGGTTTCATTTAAGGTTCTTTCAATTCATATAAATTGACAAATTGTTGATATTTAATTGATTTGTAAATTAAAATGAGTACTTAAATGTCAAATGAGCAATAATCTAATAACGATTGCTCAATTTAAATATATGCACTATACAAACTATTTAACAGAAGCCCACATATTTTAATTATTATATTAAAAATTGATGTCAATATGAACTTTACTGTAAAAAATAATATTGCTTTTTTTATGATCTATATTATAACATCCTGTTTTCAATCTAAATTATCGTATAGCTATTTTGTTGAACATCATTCAATGCTACTTTTTCCATTTCCGCTTGAATGAAAAATCAATTTAGATGAAAATAACTGAAGATTTTTTAAATGTTATTTATAAAAACATAAGATATCGCATGAGTGGCTAAATGCGTGGTTAGTTCAAGTACACCAAGTGGCCAAAAACATCAGTTACCTGGCAAAAATTATACTGTAAACATCTCTCTTCATATCTTCAGTTATATTTCACATTAAAATGGGTAAATGCATTGTTACTACATGTCATATGGACTATATAGTTTTACCACTGCTTTGCGTCTTTTAAAATATTATTTAGTTTTAATCACAGCAGTGTTGCCCAGATTGAATATGTGGCTCAGTTCCATAAAGACTTAAGAGCACACAGATTTTTTTGCAATTACGATATTTACGCTGGAGCAGTCGACTATATATTATGTATGTCGTATTTTTTCTTTATATATATATATATATATATATATATAACTCTGCTGCTATATATATATATATATATATATATATATATATATATATACTATATAACTATATATATATATGGTAATACGTTAATAAATGTTTCAATATCTCTTATTTTATATGCTTCAATAATGTATTTTCCTAGGGACTAAATCCAATTTGTAATGCCATTACAATGTAGGGTACAAGAGTACAGAATTAAGTGGAGTTGTTAACGATGTCATTGACATTGGCTGAATGGCCCAAAGGATAAACAGCATTATAGATGTGATAGGAAACGATTTCACAACAGGTCTATCTATTATATATCTAGTGTTAGTTAACATCGACATGGACTACCGACTATTAGATTCCTTTCTCTACAACAAGAGCCCCGGGCTCCAATTTCACCTTAATGCCTTTCGGAAAACAATGAGACATGCTGCCACTGAAACAAATACCAAAGATGGATGGTCATCCTCTGCGTATCTCTTTGTTCGTCCATTTTTAATGCAAACGTGTACATATTTGAGAAAGTAGTTTTTTTATGTCAGTGCGCATAGTGGAAGTGAATGTTTTCCACCTATAATTGATAATATTTTAATAATAAACCGTGTCTTTGTACTTATGTAAATATGACATTGACTGATGATCAAAAAAACAAGGTCACAAATTGTACATGTGAGGCAGAAACCAGTCAAAAATATGTATTTAATTGAATATTTGAGGCGTATAATAGAAAATGGTGTCATTTTTTATTCCGAAAATATTTATAGAGAGTATATGACTTTCCTCACTTTATTTCTTTGGTTTGTTATTTAGTGAATTAATGTAACTTTTAAACTTTACATACGCTTAAATCCCAACTAACAGTCGTATGTACCGTAAAATGCTATGATTGGTGATATTCTAGTAACATATACAGGGATTGAACATGGATTTGAACTAACTAAAGAATATTTTAGAGGGTAGTAGAGAATCGCAAGAATAAATGAAAAAAAATATTAATTGTGTTTTTTGAATCGAGTCTGGTGTTTTGGTAACGTGTGTATAGTGTTATACGTAATTAATATTTTTAATTTTGTATTAATAATAAAAATATTTGATATATTTTTTCGCTTATATTTGCTATAATTAATTCAACTACACCCTGTATATTTATTTTAATAAACGTCCCATTATATTATCATTAAATTTTATTTCAAAACTGACTACCCTTGTAGATACAAGAGATAACTAATCAAACTAACAGCAAAACATTAAAGAGAAGATCGAATTAATTTAATACATTATAGATTTGTATTAATCCAGTCACGAATAATTCATTACTGGGATAAGACTCGTAGTAATTAGCAAACATATAATGGCTCACGATACCTGAAGATGAAAATCTTTTTAACGAGCTCTTTCTCGGTATTAGATGAGGTTTTTGATTCCAAACGGACAAATTACACAATACTAAGAAAACGTTTCGAAAGTGAAAATAATCAGATGAACCCGGAGAAGTGTGCACCTACTAATTGAATGAAGGAACACTTTTAATGTTCAAGGTGATCTGCTTTCGTTTTTTACGAACAACCAATGCAAGAGAATTAAAATTACTGTGATTTATCGTTATTATCCCAAAATCAAGTAGGTGTATATTATGAGATGTAATTGGTACTGAACATTGCGAGGTGAATATTATTCAATATGTAATTATTGTACTATGTGAAAAGTAATTTCCTCAAAATACGTACTTCCTGAATGGATTCAATTATACGAGTAAACACCTAAACCAGCTTTTTGATCACCCACCCCAGAACTACCCGCATCCAATATTGCTTAACGACAATTGGTATATTATATTTTGATTATCAGTGTGTTAGTTGGGAATAAGTCCATAAACAATTTTTCTTAAATTCGGATCTTCATGACTCGACTAAAAATACGCTAGAATATTTTTTAAGCTTACTTTAATAAAGAAAATAATTACACAGTTTAGGTGTCAGGAAAACGAGGGCTATTTTTATTTTAGCTTAATATAGGATTAGGACTTCATGATTGCCACTTAAGCTTGGGATTCCTAGGCGTGCGTCAACGTACACCGTAAAGACGGTAATAGAGTTACTTTGTCGTACTTTTGAGCGATTTTTTTGTTAATTAGTGCCTAAAAAATTAATTTTAGACACAACAACTTATTAATTCATTGTTTGATCTTAACTGTTTTACTTTAAAATTCAGTAAATCAGAGTAAACCTGGATCAAGACACATCCCCCAGTTATAATAACCGATCTTTTTTTTTACTTGGGCTGGATTTGAACCCATGACCACAGTATTTGTAACTACACTTGGGATCCCTAAAAGTGCGTCGCCGTAAACGTACACCGTAAATAGGGTAATACAGTTGCTTCATCGTACTTTTGATTGTTTTTTTGTTAATTAGTGCCTCGCCCGAGGCTCAGACAAGGAATTTACTAACCTAAAAACCGATCATAAGTGTAGCTAAGTAACTGTACTATCATATTTACGGTGTAAGTTTACGCTGACGTATGCTTGGGAATCAATTACTTAAAAAGAAACTCTATTTCTACTATTGTCTTTATACGTCCAGGAAATTGTAGCTTTATACGGGGTTTTATCGTCAAATGCACCCATTTTTATTTTAGATTAATCCCATAAAATGCAGGTAGTGATTAGAATATCTTACATTCTTAACTATTTTTTTTTAATAAATAATAAACTAAGTATTGAGATGAATTATTATCAAAATAAAAAAAATGTAAAACATACTACAACACAAATTTAAAATTAAATTGATGTTGGTCGCAGGTTGAAAGAGGGTGAATTTGAAGTAGTTTAATACGGGGTTTTATCGTCAAATTCACCCATTTTTATTTAAAAATTAATCCCATAAAATGCAGATAGTCATCCCATAAAATGCGATCACAAGTGTAGCTAAGTAATTCTACTATCGTATTTACAGTGACGTATGCCTGGGAATCCATTACTTAACAGGTGACACAAACTGTGAAAAAAGTACGCTATTTGCACATATAAACGAGTAGGTAAAATGTTAATATGCTGTTGCTATACTTTAACTATAATAATTGTATATTGATTGTGTTGTGTAAACAAATTAAATTAATATATCATTGGGTGAATGGTAACAAAAAAATAAATATCACTCTTCTTTTGTTGTACGAGTTGAGGCTCATATTTTTTTTAAGTTAACTTTCGGTTTAAATATAATTGAAAGGATTTATTTACATACCTGAAAACATGAGCATATGCCATGTCTGGATCTTAGGTTAGGTTTGGTCCGGGAACATGATGTTGATAATGATGGACATCGTAGACGGGACAGTGTTGCTCTGCAGGCCTCCACACCGTCACACCAAGAGGGGACACCCTAGAAATAAACAGTTTACATTCATAAATAATTAAATAAGTAAAGTATTTAGTAGGCCATCAGGTGAGCCAGGTTCAATCTAATTATTCCGTATACGACGTGACTTTTCTGGCATAACCCGAACCCTTTCTAGTTGATTCAATTTCAGCAATTGTGTGTTTAATCCATGCTTTCAGTTTATTTCAATATATTAGTATTAAACGTGACTTATATTTACTAAATATATTAACATCATTATTTAATACTTTTGAAGCCATATTTTACTACCCCATATTGTACAATTATATATTGATAATTAAAAAAATAATAGCGTAAGTATGTATAAACTCAGACATCTCCAAATAAAATATTGTGTTAGTTACACCAAATAAATTTAATTAAATTTTGGATAGTGGTTGATTCTTCTTGGTGGATTTAGAATAATTTAATGATATATGTTATTTGTAATTTCCACAGTAATTTGAGGACTTTTGACTACAAACGTGTAGTCATCTACGGAGAAGATTCTTTAAAATAATAATAGTATTTAAATGATTAAATAACAGGTGGAAATTCACAACCATTTGTGGTTTTTTTTTATTTTTCAAAGATTTCTCGAATTTCTTTGCAGACTGCCTAAATCTAAAGTCTAAATAATAGATGTTTATTTCACCTGATAGGAACTTGTAGTTATGACTACGCTACTAGGTTGAATTTTTGAAGATGACTACTGAGTTAGTAGTCGAAAATACTCGGACTCTGTAATAAAATTACTGTGGAAATTACAAATAACATGTTTATTTAAATTTATTTAATTATGGAATTCCAACCAGAGGTCAACAATATCAAAAAATCAAGAAATCATCAGATAATAATAGATTGATCAGAGGGAGAAAATTAAAATATTTACTTATAAACTTTTAATATATACATATACTCGTGTAGTGTAGTGGCTTAAAATTATTTGACTACAGATTTCCCCCATACATTATTTGTTTCAGGTGGACGTATTTTTTAACATTCATCACAAGATTTAATTGCTAATTGGTTATTTGATTTGAATTAAAATATATAAATAATATAGATAGATAGTTTAATATAAGTTTTAGTGGTTTTTGATTGAAATATCTTTTTATGTCCATTTTTGAATTAGCGGCGTTTGCGCATTTCGAATCTAAAGTCAAATCAACCACGTGAAATAACTAACATATTTATATTTTCATAATAACCGCATAATAATAACATATTCAGTCATTTAATAATTAAGATAATTTTTTAATCGTCTCTTCAAACTCAAGTAGTCTCCATGTAAATATTATACATGAATATTTCAATTGTAACAAGGTCAAAGTAAGAAAAATCCAAGTACGTCTACGATGAACTATGAAGGGAAAACTGTTCTGGTTTATGACGTCTGATAAATTCGAAACTTGAAAACGTCAGCGTAGCATAAATCACATGTACACATAATAATTTACGTTATAATAAATCTCTAATGTTATAAAGATCAGCGGTGTTTTACGATGCTATAAACAAAGTCACACGATTGGTCAAACACCTGACACGACACGATGGCCCCGTGCAAGGTCGGTGAAATCATGGGCTTTCTTTCACTACATCATACATCATATGATGATCGTGATTTCATCATGACTTCCCACGAAGATACATATGTATATACTTTGCTGGATCCCCTCACTTCCTGTCATTGTCAGGACTTAAACTATCCCGTGTAAGTCATAAAAATGATTTTTGATCGAAACATACCCAACAGTCATATAAATATGGTCAAAACATAAAATATCATAAAATAGAGGATCATTTCGCTACTTTTTATTATTCATCATCATCATTATATTTAAGAGTCGTCTGGAATACCAGAGAACCTACATCTCTGATGGAGCTTTTTTGAGAGGGTTTTTTTATACACAACAACGTGTTAATTGTCTGTCGGTGATCTTAACTATTACTAGTTACACAGGTCACCGACTTCATAATCAGTATAAGGAAATCAGAGTAAACCTTGATCAAGACGATCGATCGGGATTTTATTAATATTATTCCCGCACTCCCAGTCGTAATAACCGATCAAATCAATTTAAAAAATCTTGACTTGAGCGGGATTTGAACCCATGACGCTGATCATAACAAGCACTCCAGTGATGAACCAAGACTTCCCGACTTTTTATTATTGTTAAATTTTAAAGAAATTTCACAAAATTCTATATTGTCTACGAGTTTAAGGTCTTTCACCACCAGAGACTCAAATGTTGTTATTTAAAAAATATATATTCAATGTTAATTATCATAAAAACGGCATGAACTGGAGTATAGAATAACAAGCAAATGAAATCGTATGAATAAAAACTAATTTCAATAAACAATATAATAAAGGAGAAGAAGTAAAAAGATGAATATAGAATACTTTTAGCTTAAGCTCTTTGTATTTTAAATAATCTAATCTAATTTGCCGATAGGTCATAAAATATCTATTAAATCAAAAAATGGTGTTAATGGTTTTGACTTCAGGATTATAAAATCTATACGTATTAAGAATGAATAATTAAGGTATTAAAAATGACTATCTCAAATCGTGAAATATTGACTAAATTATTGGAAACGTTCTTAATTAAAAAAAAGTTTCTTATAAAATGTATATCGGTCTTGTTAAATATGTGAAAGCATATTCTTCTCAATAAGATTTATTGGTAAATAATTTAAACCAAACCAAATTGATTGTAACTAAATAATTTCCAGTGTAAAAATGTCTCATTTTTATATTGATTAAAATAAAAATAAAGAAGTAAGTGTATTTGACCTATAATACAAATCACAATTACCGGTTCGGGGTGGAAAAAAAACAGTGATAATGTGTGGAAAAATGTCGCCTTATCGGAGCCAAAGAACAGGTACTCGCTTTCCATCTCGTCTAGAGAAAAACGAACTTGATACCTACAGCTTATAAGCAGATAACATTATTTATCAGCAAATCAGGTGTTGGCAGGACAAGTGCATCGGATATTCTGTTCCATAAGTAATTCTGCACAACTTTCCAATACGGCTCCAATAAGGTGAAATTGCACCCAGTATACTTTAGAAAGGTGGACTATTTTGATGATAATGGCGAAAATTTAGACAACGAAGATTTAAGATTGACCGTTTTGTACAAATACCAGATCTGGCTTTCTAACACCTTTAAAATAACTAGATCATTTATAACGAAAGGTCATCTACAACGTTTTAGTAAAATATGGTGAGAGATTTTACGCCTTATTGTGATGATTTATTTTATGTAGATTCTATGACAAAGAGATAAAAAAATCCCTTCAATAAAGCTATGATATAATATTGATTGAGTCTCCTATCGCATAGACTTATAAATCAATGCAAGGACAAATACTTCCTTCACATTTGCTCTTTATAAACTTGTCGTGGGATTGTCAAACAAGTCACGCACTTGTTCTCTTTTTCATACCACATTCTGCGACTGTTTTTTTTATAATATATATATATATATATATATATATATATATATATATATATATATATATATATATATATATATATATATTTTATATATATATATATATATATATATATTTATATATATATATATATATATATATATATATATATATATATATATATATATTCGGTAGTATTGAATGAATGAATGAGATTTAATATAATGATAATATTTGGTTTAATTCACAATCGATGCACCAAAAGAATTACAAGCTGACCAGTGACAGCTGTCAAGTAGTGTTAACGACAAGACAGGATAAAAACATATAACAGTAGTGAAAGCCTTTCGTTTCTCCTATAAATATGCGGTATATTTACAAAAATAATTAATATATATTTTGAGTTGAGGAAATCTTTGAGGTGAAGTCTTCTTAGTAAAGCATCATTAATAATATTGGGAAAATAGGTAAATTTTCAATAATTTTAAAACAATTTAAAAAAATTCATAAGAAAGGATAAAACCAGTCATGATAAGAAATTAAATATTTTAACTGTCGATAACATATATGTATTTATTAAATTTCATATTCAAGAATTAATTTGCAGATTTTTCTAGTATATTTGATTAAATAAAAATAAATAAGGGTGAACTTGAAGTGAGAAAAACCTGTATTTCACAAAAAAACAATACAATAAGTTTTTTCTTTAATAATTATAAAATTAAATAATATTTTGAAAAATTTACTATCTTGATTGATAAAACTGCGATTCAATTCAAACTTTAACTTAAAAATGGTTTCAATTGATAAACATATTTAAATATATTATATATTGTATGAGATTTAATAAAGAAAAAATTTATTATAAAATATTATCTGCATATTTCATCTACATAGGCGATATGAACAATTTAAAATCTTGCAGACACAAGACAAAAAATTATATTTAAATCTGTAAGTAGGAAGATTTCGCGGTGGCTTATTTTATCAGGAAGCATTATTTTACAGCCGCATTGTAAAACAATATGAAGGTCAACATTCTGATTTATAAAAGTATCATTGAAAAGTATCGATTGCTTTATTAAATGAATAGAATAATAGTGAAAGATGTGTCCATAAAGGCCAAGGTAGTCGGGCAATCCAAGCCGTTCAGTAACACTTGAGGAATGTCGATACTGAATAAATATTATTCAATATTTCATCCGATAATTTAAATAAATAAATAAGGTTGAAACACTTCGATCCAAATACTAAATTCTCCGGTGATGATGGAAGCCCTTCACAACATTATGACCTTTAAAATCTGTGGTTGTTTAATGGAAATCATCAGATCAAGTGGCGTGACATTTTCATAACGGTCTAGTATTTGTTTACTTTTCATATGAAACTCTCGAGATTGATTATTTGTGAACCATTCAAAAGGTTAAACTTCATTATTGACATTATATCATTATGCATCTATCGTTTTAATACGAGTGGAGACTTCTTCGTTCTTTAATCGATCATTTTTAGAAAAAAGACAAATTGAAATATCTCAGAATCAATAAAAGATTAATGGAACATTTTAAAATTAGAATGGAAATCAATCAAATATCTATCAACAATGACAATAAAAAATATAATTTGAATAAATGGATTATAATTTACAATTTGCATTCACCTGAATATTATTATCAAAGCCGTTTCTTTGTTACGTAATAAAAATGCATACATACAAATAAGGGATTTCTTTTAAAAATGCATATACTTTTGTTCAAAAGAACGTCCACACATGTAACCTAATTTGATTTTTTTGGCTGGGGGTTACCTGTGTTTTTTATAAAATGAATATATTATTAGATTTATCAAAAGAGAAATGATAATATCACTTATTGTTGAAGTCGCGACCAAAGAGATATAATTAACTTTCGATTGGTTGCAAACAACACGTTCACCTCCATAAAAGATGACGCATCTTTCTTATTAGCACTACATTCATTATTATTTAGAGAAATTAAGTTTTTTTTACAAACCAGTAGCTAGTTATTTTTTCAACAATAATACCCTTTGAATTCGGAATCGATTTTGACCGATTTTCATAGAATGTTATAATATAAATGTTGAATATATTAAAAAAAAAAATTTGTTTTAATTCATTTCAATCCAACATTCAATGAAAATAAAACTATGATTCTTAAAATTGCATAAATAAATTTTGGAACCCATAAATGATAAACATTATGTAATATTGTAGGTTGGGTATTTTTTCCCCTTCCGACTTCATAATAAAGAATAAAATTACACAAAAGCTTATTTGTATTTGGCTCTCAAATCTAGTTGTAACAGATAAATTTAAACCTAAGTTGTAATATTTAATTATCAAAATATTTCAACGTTTACTTTATTTAATCAAACTGTATTAATTATATTTTACCTACATAAATTAATACCATCATTAACTTAAAGATATATACATTTATTTTTTATTTATTTATTTATTTTCGCCCCGAGGATCTTTATTTTGATTTTTTTAGAGAGGGTCTTTTGAGAGGGTTTTTTATACACAAAAACGGGTTAATTGTCTTTCGGTGATCTTAACTATTACTAGTTACACAGGTCACCGACAGAGCGGCTCTGCCCGACTTAATAATCGCCTCAGTATTTACCTTACAATACAGGAAATCAGAGTAAAATTGTATCTAGACGATTGATCGGGATTTTATTAATATTATTCCCGATATCCCAGTCGTAATAACTAATCAAATCAATTAGAAAAAATCTTGACTTGAGTGGGATTTGAACCCATGACCACAGTATTTGTAGCTACGCGTCTTATCCCCTGAGCTATTACGCTGGTTATAATATTTTAGAATTAATTATAAAAAATCTAAAATTACATAAAACAAATGTCTCATATAGGTCTACAAATAGAAAATATAAAGAAAATTGTGTTAGTTTACAAAATATTATATTGAAAATTTGATGCACTATTCAGAACATCTGAGTGCAAAGGGTTAATTATATTATTTCTTAGACAAATC
>JAGTTH010001193.1:0-31080 GCA_022606485.1 Agraylea sexmaculata | reverse complement strand
TTATAAATGAAATCAGTATATAAAATTTATAAATCTAATCAAAAGAAGCAAATGAATTGTCTGTCATGAAAAAACACAAGCAAAAATATAATTTAACCATATTCAATACAGAACAATTAAACTTTTGTGGTTAAGTGGTTTTTTTGTTGGTATTTTTTCTATAGCTTATGTGATGATGTATTAATTATTTTAATTACCAATAAATTGTACTCTGTATTAAAATAAGTAAAAGACTTTAACATTTTAGTAACATTTTGTATCAAAACAATATGTGTAAATGATGAAATTTAATAAAGAAATTTTATAAATAAATTATCACTTAAAGATTATCAATATCTATAAAATGTTTATATTTTTAACCGACCATAGGTTTTTGTCGGTTTCAATTAAAAGATATACAGAATTTATTTAACACATACCAAAAAAGTGAACAGTATTGTAATTATTCAAGATTAACCCAATTTAAATTATTATATACTCATTTTCAATGGCAAAAAATAAAACACATTTTGCACCCTTTATATTAATTGCGCGTTCTCTACTCACTGAATTATTTACATATTTAATATAAGGCTTTTTAAATATATTATTAAAGGAAATTTCAGAAAATATATTCACACTTGATAGTATTAAATTTGTCGAAACGAGAGTCGGAACAAAGTAGTAATACGAATACAGAATACAAATAATACAAAGTAGCAAAGTCGTGACCTGGTACCCTCAAATAACATCGTGTTCAATAATTAAACACCTCATTGGACTTTTCAAATTATAATTGTTGATATTTTAATAGCTGTACTCAAACAATTCAATGCTTATTCATTTCATAACAGTTTTCATCACGTCTGGTGTTTTGGTAGTAATAAAAATGAAATATGTATTACCACAAAGACTCATTGACCGTGAAGGTGTATTTTCAGAACAATAAATTTATACATGAAATAGTAATAGAATAATAATACACAAATCTTGTATGAAGGTATGAAAAAAATGCATTCATGCAGTGAAATGTAATTTTGAATTGATTGTTCGTTGTCTGAAGTATTGAAAAGATATATGGCATTTTTTAAGGAGCGTGAAATTTAATACGTCATTAATCTCTGGATTCAATTAAATTATCCGCATTCATTAATCAAAAAAGCCGATACATTTATTAATTGACCCATTCTGTTCACACTTGACCTTAATTTGTGATTAGAAAAGAATTCCATTGTGGCAATCAAATAATCCAAAAGATTGAATTAGGCATGGTTCTAATTTTTACAGGTCTGAAATATACGAATCTAAATAGGTATTCTATAAATGTTAACACCATATTGTTATTTTTTTATGAAGAAACTGATGAAAATATTTACGAAAGTATATAATTCGTTTGTTAAATAGTATATTTTTATTCTAGAAGATATTATCAGAATTATTATAAAATCATTTTTTTCGTAAACAACACAAGACAACTTAGATATTTAATTTTATTTATAATGTTATGAAAAATTGTTTCCATAAAGTCTATAAATAATAATATCAATGTAGAAATTCTACAACTCATCTACCGGGTATATTAATTAGTAAAATTGATAAGGAATGAAATTAATAAAAAGATTTTTGATGTAAAAAATCGAAAAATGAAATTTGAATTATGAAAAAAAGGTTTTCTTCAAAAAGGGTAAATCTCTAATTTATCCCTTGTATTTATATGTTGTTGAAAACTAGCATAATTTTTAGATTGATACTCCAGAAACTGTATTAAAGTTGATCAAATTTCGAAAAAGGCATATTTTCAAAATATAAAGAAAATCTCTAAAAAACTTGGTCTCTTTTAGAAGATAATATTTTATTTGTTTCCTTAAAATATTAAGTTAGTAGTGATGTGCCCTTTTCGATATTCCATTTTCTAATAATGATTTTTTTTCTTCTATCGTTCATGTTCCAACTGACGAGTGCTGCATTATCATAACTGCGACTTGGGATCTCCCGTAATGCTCTACTGGTACTGCAGTATGATATAATATCGTAAGTGTAAAAAAAATCTGTGTGCTCTTAAGTCTTTATGGAACTGAGTCACATATTGTATGTATGAAACGTCAAAAAATGTTGATTTTCAATCATTATTTAACCTTTTAAGTGGGACTTTTTCGAAATAGTAAAACAATCCTATTTGACCGGCAACTAATGTAGATTCATCTATTATCTATAACATATTTCATGTCTCTGTCAATAGAAGGTATTTAATCGTAAATGGTTATATGTTATAAGTAATGATTAAACCGAGTGACACGTGACAGGCAGTGTTACCAGATTGAATATGTGGCTCAGTTCCATAAAGACTTAAGAGCACACATCATTTTTTTGCACTTACGATATTATACGCTGGAGCAGTCGATATATAAATAAATTGTTTAATTAGGTATTCCCTCCCGCAGTTATTTATTATAATATTTAGAGCATAACTGTAAGACGGGAGGAGAAAGTACAGAGGACAAAGACAAAGTTAGACTGATCGCCGCCGCTTGTATGTGAATGTGTGTCAAAGGACACACGTGATAGAGGCCACAATAAAGACACACTAAAGCTATATTTGGAAAGCAAAGCACGTAATCCTAAAGACATAGATTCAAAGAGGAGTAATGTCCCAGTTAAACAGATCCGGACATGTGCTAATGGTTAATGACACTAAACGTATGTTGACGATTTGAGTCGCTTCCTATGTTAAAAGAGAAACAGCCTTTTAGCATCTTAACTGTATTCATTGGATGGATTTGGTACAGACCTATATTCGGCTCACAAAACATTTATCCATGAATAAATCCTTTTTAACATTGGTAAAAAAATACCCACATATTGATTGAAGTAAAAAATCATCCTTAACCTATTTAACGCACGAACTTATTTAAAAGCATTTTGTGTTATAAAAATGAGTGGTTTTCATTTTACGTGTTCGTATTTAAAAATATACATTATTATTTAAAAAATACATACATCGGATATACCATCATAATATATATAAACTAGTCTATAAACAAGCCTAAGTGCTTAAATAATTAAAAAACTCAATTACACACAAAATATTCTTTGTCAATTTTCAGGAACAAGACACACAATTGATACATTGCCAGATTGGTATTTAGACTTGTATATTAATATGTAAGGAAATGATTAGAAAGAGAGCCAATATTGTAGACATATAAAAAAAAAATATTTTTTATTAGCAAAGAATTAATGCATCTAAACACTTTTCTAATAATTAAACTTACTCCGCTGTAGATCTTTCTGAAGCTTCAAAGAATTATATAGTCCAGTGTTCAATATACAGAATGTAATTATGGTTGAAAATAGTAATATTTATATTACAAATAATCAATTTTTTCATAATCTTAACGATCGTGTTGAGTTATGATGAGAAACAGCGGTTGTCTTATGGGAACAAGTTCGACAGTTGCACACCATGCTTTGACTATCGATGTCGATTACGGTTAAACAATGGGTTATTTAACAATAAATAGTTCTAAATTCATATCTTCGGCCTAGAGAAATATCGTTAATGTTGTGTAATAAACAATAAGACATCAATTACCCAACAGTTAACTCGGTCGTTATTGGATAACAGTTAACCGCAATATCGGATAAATTACATACACGAATCCATATTAAAAATAATAATTACAGTGTCAATACGTTTCGCATATCAATCAATAATAATTGAAATAAAAAATGCATCTATCTTAATTGAAATATGATGCAATATTTGGATGATAAAAAAATAATTACTACGAGAATACGAGTGTAACAGTATTGAATATTTGGTTTGTCGAATATAATGACCTCTTAAGGATGACATTAAGCATATCGATTCAATCAAATAAGGTGAATTTAAAATATAATATTGTGAAATAAATGAGGGCGTAGTGGAGCCACTCCTAACAATATAATGTATTACGATAGTCATATCACCTGTCTAAGAACTAAATATGTAGCAATAGTCTACAACTTGTCGTTAACAATTTAATATTGTTGCTGTACTAAAGTGAATGTAAACTATTTTATCGTTGGCGTTTTGAAAACGAAAGCAATTTCGCTGCAGGTAAAACAAACAATAATCTTAATTGACATTGATTAACGGATCAATGCTGCAAATATTACTACATATTATATCAAAATCACTATATTTTCATACTAGAATATGTATAATATATTAATTTATTATACGTAAGGATAAAAATATCGTGGTTAAAAATCAAATTGCGATCGTAAGATCGAGAAAAATATTTTTGAAAAAATAATCTCAATGCATTTTGATTTCTTAGATTTGGAGATGAATATTGATATTATTAAAAACCCTGTAGGTTACTCTATATAAATTTAATGCTAAAACCTCCAATTTAATACAAATCCAGGAAAAAAGCCTCTTAATAGTAATAAATGATTAAATAAAACAATAATTTTTTCACTGTGATACAATAAAAAAAATATGCTTAAATAAGAATATATATTTTGTGGTTATTATTAAATTATATATTTTTATTTGATCATAATAAGAATCCAAAGCTTTTCAATGAGATATAATTCAAATCATATAATAAATTAAATAAAAAATTTAAGTAAATCATCAATCATTGTATGATTTATTTTGATTTTGAGACATGATTTAAGATGCATACAATAGTTTAAAAAAACTGTTTTAATATGTATAAAATATAATATTCCAAGTAAAAATATAAGTTTTTTGTATTACTATTGGCTTAACATATTTCCATTTAAACCCCCACATTTTTTGACGCGTGCAAAACAACAGCAATTCAATTAAAGCCATAAAATGACAAAAAAAATATGTGAGATAATAAACTATCTCGAAAAACTATTAAATTTAGAATCATCATTTCAAACTCGATCATTAAAAACTAGACTAAATTTCTCCTTTTAATATGTTTTCAAGGGGACGATTTCAAAATACCAATTATTTCATCAGGTGGTATGAAAGATACAATGCTATAAATATCGTGTGACATTTTTTTGAGAAGGCGTATTATTAGAGATATTTTGCAATAATAGTGCGACAATAGAAGGAAGTCATTACAATCATTCATCCAAAAAGGTCAAACACGAGGTATACTCAATGTTTGCTCGTATCATATGACATTTTGATGACAGTGTTGAAGGGGTGTGGTCTGCATGTTTAACTTCCTGAAAAACTGTATCGTAATTCAGTTAAATAAGTGTGCTTATTTATATATATTGCCATATTCAATACGACCGTTCTCGTTTTATGTAAGTAAGTAGTGAATATTCTTGAAAGTGCATTCTTAACTGACAGAACGAGATTTCGCATTGCGATCAAGATTTTATCACTCGTATTGAAAGTCAATATAAAAATACATTTTTATATATTTTTTCATACACGGTAGTATGTATTAAAAGCTTACCAGTGTTGTTGGAATTATAATATGTTAAGAAGTAGATGTTTGAGCTTACCTGAAAATAAAAAAAAATCACATTAATTTATCGAAAAGCAGTGAAAGAATATTTTTAAAATAAATTACATATATTAAGAAACTACTTCAAAAGATCTCTTCATATTGGGCACTTTAGCTGAGGATGATTACTAAATATTAAAAGTTAATATCAAAATTCATTTGTTTTGTAATGCATTTATGTATTCATTATTAAAATATAATAAAGTTGTAAAAATATATTAATAATTGATTAAAAACTCAAATAGAATGTTTTAGAATGAGGGCAGGTAGATTCTTATTCTAAAAATAATAAATTCAATGTAATGGTAGTGTAACTCCATATATTAAAAGTTCATAATTTTTAATGATATCACATAACATTTAATAAAATATTTCAATATAAAACAAAAAATAAATAAAAAATACAATCAGAATTTAACAAATGGCATTATTTGTTACTACACGTACCGCAATCATTATCAAAGTATTTGTAAGTCTAATTTTCTCAATTTAATTCCAGTATATACTTACTGTTATAATGAACAGCATAATTGTATAACCGATTAAACAAATTAATTTTTTAAATAGATAGTAATGTCAAGTATCCTTAATCTTACTATTAGTATCAATAGCTACCCTTATGGAAACCGATCTCTATCTGAATCGCATTAATGATTAAATATTAAAAGTGTGCTGATGCCTGATTGTATGTATTATGAACATTGTGATGATGGAGTAGTAATAAAGTATGTATTTGCATTGAAAGGTTAGATGGAAACCACAAGAAAAGGTGAACTTTGCACGTAGAAGACCCACTTCCCCACTGACATTACACAGTCTTAGCTTTTGCTTCAATCTAAAATCTATCATCGACAATTTGCAAACAAACATCATTCAACGGATGATGAAGAGACTATACAATATCATAATAATAGTTTAACAACATTGTTTGAATTTTTATCAAAAACCTCTTATGAAAAATAATTCAATCGACTTCTGTAACCCCTCTAAATTAATATTGGACAAAACAATAATTATGTTTATGAATTAAAATAAACATCATTTGGAATCCGATTTTATTTTTGACAAAGACGCCTTAAAGTCTGAGATATTCGATCAGTCTCTGATAATGCATTGTTTTTATTTCTTAATATTATTTAATTAATTTATTGAATTTACGCACCTTTGTGAACTCTTTTCCACCAATTCTGCCACCTACGGGGCTTGTTTAGGAGCGACATTATATAGTAACATATAAATGAGTGCTTCCTACACCTTACTTATTCATTATTTTATACATACATTTTATAAAATACTTTAATTTATTTTTTATATGCTTTTCATTTTTGTCTTGTCTGTAAAAAAGCTCTTATGAGCGTTTATATGCAAATAAATAAATATTTACATATAAATCAATGTGAATATTTACAGGTTGTAATATTGACAGGGGTCAAGTTCAAATGAACAAATTTTAATATTGAACTCATATAAACTGCTATTAGATCAATCCAGGGGCTGGGTAGATAAAAAGATACGCCCTTTTTCCGTAAAATGTTTTTTTTTAAATAAACTCAAAATTCTCTATCGATCTCCTGTTATGGGCATTTGTCTATTACCGAACGCAATAATACTTTTTTAATAAAGATACTTTCATTGAAAGCAATTATTTCTATGAAAGACACAATTTCACTGTAGGAATACTGGTTTAAAAAATCACTTAAGTAAAGATGTATTAGAATGCATGGGGAGTTTTTTAATTCCCTGTTAATTATTATTTTTAATCATCACGGATGTGATTTGATGCCGCTGTTTAATTGTTATGTGTACCTTGATTCATTAATAATATTATTCCGGACTGCAACAGGTGTATGGCGGTGTCAGTATGTCAAAGCGTGATTTGTTGGTAACCAGTAACCAGGTTCGAGTCCCGCGGCGGCGTGCAACTTTACAAATTGCATCACCTGTAACTTACTAACTAACCAACAATCGTTTGCGATATTTTGACATTAAGTCGATTAGTCCGATAGCAATTCATGTAGTAACACTCCCTACAGGGAAAGTTGCATACAAACTAGCTTCACATTTTACACTTTGCATTGCTAAACGATACCACCTCTCATATTATAATCATCATTACGCATTAACCGCGTGTATATTTCATCACTAATAATTATTTTATAAAGGAGAACTCTGTCTGGCTCGATAAATAATTAACTGCCATCTCTGATATGCTATTTGAATTTTACAAAATTAATAACTAGACCCTAAGGTTAAATCCACCATTCGAAATTTTCCATCATGATGGGTGAACAAAGAAATTTTCAATTGCTCACAATTGTAGAACACTGCATAGCTTATATTTTTATTATATTCCTTTATTATTCGGTTAAATTTATTATTCTATTTTAATTTTCGGAAATTATATAATAGAACAATCTTAAAATTTAATTACCATTTTTAAAATTTGCATTCAACTTTATTAGTTTGTCTCATGAATATAATATTTGAATTGATAAGTGTAGATAAATATCACATAATGTTTTAATTTAATTGTAAATATCAGAGAGTTGAAATAAAATAATACAATAATAATAAAGCAATATTATTAAGGAAATCTTATAGAGCTCGAATACATCAACGTTTTTCATTACACTCGCATGGACAGGGGTTAAGTTTTTTAAAAAAATATTATTGTCTAGTTATTTAATTAATCTGGATTATATAATCAACTTAAAATGTAGAGCAATCAATAAAAATTATGTGAACGTTAATAACGATTCAAAAGAATATTGTTTATTATATATTAATAATGAAATTCGAGTAATTTATGGAAGGAAAATGAGATATGCATTGATGACATCACAATTGGGTACTATTTTTTAAATTTAAACCAGCAATATATAATATTTTAAATACTGTAAGCAGTTCACGATAATAGTACCGCTAGAAAAACGTGTGTTCTATCCTTTATGGCAAAGTATAATTTATTATTTGGACGAGAATCCGTTATGAAGTAAAACTACTAAAGGATTCCCGACAACATTTTAAATGACATTCCGATAGATATTACCTATTGTATTCTTGCACATTCATCAATAACAATATCACGTCTGAAAATAGCATACATACTCTATAAAACCAAAACTGTTCAAAATAATATTTTATCATAACATTACGTCTAGAATGGCGCCATTAGTAATAAAAAACATATGTAAAACCGACACCCAAAAAATAGATTTGCATTAAACGATCTCTTTTTGAATTCTTCGAATGCATTTTTTACTGCATGTGTCCAGTGTAAAAATACAAAACTAGATTTGCATAAATAGATTTCTATGTCGTTCAAATTTGACATACGACATTGTTTTTGCATTGCGAATTAGCGATGATAGCATTTTGTTGATTGTATTCGAAACAAAAAAATATCACATAACTAACACAATTTTTCAATTGGTTGGAAATATAATTTTTATAAAAAAAAAACAAGTAAGTTTACAAATATAGCAAGGAGCAAAAATTCACGTTTCACCAGGCAGATGAAATCGCGAGTTGAACTTGGCCTAGAATTACTTGTTGGCGAATGACCAGTTTTACGAGAACACCATTAGTGAAAAGGAAATTAAAATAAGAAAAACAGACACATTTATTTATAGAGTTTACTGGGTAATGAATATCTAATTGACAAGCCGACATAACATAATGTTTGGATGTGAAAAGCCGACAGACGAGACAGGAAAATGCGAAAGCTATTTATTACTAATTAATGATGATATTTTAATTAATATCTAATCTCAACTCCACTATTACTGGCTTGATGTTAAAATAATGATTATATATACATATATATATATAAAACACAAGTCAAAAAAAATATTTGATCGGTTATCACGACTGGAAGATCGGGAATAATATTAATACAATCCCGATCGATCGTCTTGATCCAGATTTAATCTGATTTCCTGTATTTATTTATTTTATAGTAAATACTGATTATTAATTCGGTGCCTGTGTAACTAGTAATAGTTAAGATCACCCACAGACAATGAATTATTAACACGTTGTTGGGTTTAAAAAAAAAACAAAATTTGTAAAAACCTTCTCAAAAAGCCCCTCGGGCATACCTTTATATAAAATAAAAAAAATAATCCACCACAAATATTATCTTGTAATAAGGTTCCAACCACACATTTAGTGACAGTTAATTTTTGTGTATCTTAATTAATAGAAGTCTAATAACCCGTTTTTAATAAATAAAATAACATATACGATGATGCGGATGTGAAAGCAAACCATTGATAAATAATCTGGCCCTTTATCAATAACTGGGTTACCTTAGACAACCTCAACCATAGATCAATTGACTATTAAGGTCTATTTATAAATACAAATATCACAAATAAATCATCTTTCTGACAACCGTCAACAGCTGATTGGATAAATTGTACAAAAATATTTATATCAAGTGTGTACCACAAATAATAATCACATATTATTAAAATTTTGAGACACTAACTTTTTTTAAATGCACTGTTACATTATTTTGTAAATAATTTATTCAAAATTTCCATAGAACTGTGATAATTTAAGTTACAGAAACAGTGGACATCAATCTACGATTATCTAAATTGTTACAGTTATATGGAAATCCTGACATGAAACATTAAAAATATATCAAAAAGTCTAATAATATTAATTAAAAAGAGAAAATGGATTTTTTTTCTTTTCGATATGCCCCGTGGAGCTTTTTTAGTACTTTCATTACGCTTTTTTATATATTTATGATTCAAAATTCATTTTAGAGTTTAAAATATTCACTCCAATATTTTTCTTTAATAGAAATTCGTCAAATGTGAAAAGGAATAAATTTAAAAAAAAAGTTTAATTTGATATGAAAAAGGTTTGTTTTGAAATGAAATAGGGTTAATTAATACAACTGAATCTTTTTTTTTTATTCAAACCCATAATCACAAATTTTGTAGCGATCTATGCTTTTCATCATTGCGATTCAGTATTGCGAGTTCATCTTAATTTTTAATTATTAACAATATAAAGTTTGATTAAGCTTCTCAATACCGTATAATATAAATGTCTAAATTGTTATTTTTTCAATAAATACATAATATCATTTAAGAAAAACCCACACGATATGATTATTATTAAGTGAACCCGCGACATATGGCATGATAGTATTTCAAAGAAGAAAGTAGATTTGACACATTTCCTATGTTTAAACAGAGGCGTGCATACTAAAAATACTCCATACACAATATAAATAAATACAAACGAGAGTCTGTCACCTCAGTAATTTATACCAAGAATATATTAATATATCCGAATATGCTTTTTTCTTCTTAATCAACAAAGGAAGATTAATTTGTCGATTAGGCGTTACGGAATGTCGAATTAGTCATAAACGGGTTACGCAAATAAGCTTTCGTTTTTTTTTCTTCTATACATTGGACATCTTCTCAAAAATGTTTGATTTAATAGAAATGTTTATGTATATTTTTTTTTTGTTTTTATTGGATAATTTTCCACTTTCCACACGTAAACATGATGATGGCATGCAATTTTAATAATTTGCCACGTGAATGTGACCTATGGGAATAAAAATATCATTACCCAAATCAGTTATCGTGTGTGTTAATTTTACATAATTTGTTTCTAATGTTATGTATTAAATTTGAAATGAAATGGAAACGACTTATTTTTTTTAACTTAAAAAGTGTTTATTTAGTACTATTATTAAGTATTCGTAACTGCTCGACCATCCTTTATTATATTTCATCCCTACAATTAAATACCAATATAAATATAAGGAAATGCGATTGAGGAATTCAGATGTTTATTTTAAAAATTGAATAAAAAACAATTATGAATATTCATGACTTAATAGTGCAAACATTTTCTGCGGTTACCAGTTATGAAAGTCTTTTACATAAATATTTTTTCGCAAATATTTAGCCATTTCAAACATGATCAACCCCGAGGAATTTTATCAATTAACGGCATTCTTCTATTATAAAAATAATAAATTTCTTACTTATTATCAACATATCGTGAGAAAATCGTGATAGTTCCGTTAAACGCCAAAATTAAAATCACATTCCCTTATTAAGTTAATAGGTGTTTTGCCTGTGGCTACAAAATCTCGAAAATAAATATGTTATAAAAATGTCGGAAATAGTGTTTACGATACGCCCATTAAAGCCTCTTTTATATGGCTATTAATAAAATCACACTTTAGACATCGTAATAAACGACTTCTAAACTATCGTTTTTATTATTGACCCCATCCGAAAATAGGTTTGAATTGTCATAAGCTGATAAAATTTAAAAAGCGTTGTTTTTAGCTTGGTTTTTAGATAAGATCGTCACGATTCCTCGGGCAAGAAAGTGAATGGTTCTTATTTACATTTAATATATATATATATATAAATGTCAGGTCACACATGATTAGTGCTCTAATTAGACAAGAAAAAATATGCGGAATTAAATAAAAACTCCTTGAACTAGTGCACAAATTTAATATTAGTAATAACTTATTTGAGAACATAATTATTTGATCAGCTAATTTTAATTCCGAGAATGATCCTCTTCATCCATTAATTATCAAGTGATATACTTTAATAGATAATATATAAATATATAGATAATATATAAAATAAATCAATTACATAGGTCATATATTAAAAAATCACAGACTTAGCTCGCTAAAAATAAAACTAATCATTAGTTGTCGCACTTTTAAGTGACTTGTTCTAAAGACTACCTTATCGATGAAGATCATAAACGTCTTAAAACAAAATGATGATTATCGTTAATAGAGATATTTAGAAGTTGTATTATTTTTGTGTTGAATGGAATGCATTCAATCGATAATCGATTGGTTTCCTTTGCACAGGGTTAGAGGTCAGCTTTTCTTCTGTCACATATTCACCCACTTATACTTTGATTTGTTGAATGAAACGAGAAAGTTAACTATGACACACTATCAAGATTGGGAGATGATACGGATATGCTAAGTATATTTGAGAATTTTAGTACGTTTTGTTATAATAATTTTGGCGAAAATACAAGTGGGTCAAAGAGGAAGAAGGAAGAGATGTGTTAGTGTGTCATGGCGTGACCTGGTGTTTTATATACAGGGCCTTAATATTACAATCATAATTTTATTATTGCAATCAAAATTATTTACTTAGAAGCCTTAATGAGTAAAAGAAAGATTAAATATCAAATATGTCACATTAATAATTATTACTATCAATTTGCACGAAGTAAGCCTAGTGAGTAGGAATTTTAAATTTTTTATTCACAGTATGATATTTGATTATTTTTATGATTTATCAAGAAATTAGTTGAGCGATAATTAGGAAGATTGAGCATACATATATGTTAGATATTCTTTGAAATTCTTCGTCTGAATTTATTATATAATTTTGTTTTTAGGCACAACGACGTATTCATTTTTTTTTTCAGTGATCTTAACTATTATAGTTACAGAGGTCACCGACTTAATAATCATCTCAATATTTATCTTACAATCCAATGGATAATTAGTATAAAGAAATATTCGGTAAAATTTACATATTTGGTCATGAAACTTTAAAGAATGTTACAATTTTACAAATAAAAAAAAACATAATTACTCTCGGATTTTTTATGCCTTAAATCATTTGTGCCTTTTGGTTAAAATGGAATATTCATCTGATAAAAAACACCACCCAATAATAAACTCTTAAATCTTTTATTTTATTTTATATGGGGCTTTTTAGTAATATTATTTTATATACACAACAACGTGTTAATTTTCTGTCAGTGATTTTAACTATTACTAGTTACACAGGTCACCGACTTAATAATCAGTATTTACCTTACAATACAGGAAATCAGAGTAAACCTGGATCAAGACGATCGATCGGGATTTTATTAATATTATTCCCGATCTCGCAGTTATAATAACTGATCAAATCATTTTTTTTTACTTAAGCGGGATTTAAGTATTTGTAGCCTTATCCCCTTGGATGCTGGCTTTAATACCAGTATTATTATTTTATTCTAAATATGAAAATATCGCAATGTATATATCCAGTTATTTAAAGTATTATGTTGTCGCAAGCCCTGATGATTCAGGGTTCAAGCTGTGAGGAACCGGTTCAGTTTGGATGGTATTGAGGAAGTACAGCCATGACCACGAAGAAGATCAGCCTGAAGGGACATGCAACGGCTTTTGTACACTTGAAACAGTATTAACTATAAAAAGACATAACTCTTCCATAAAAATAACACGAGACGGCTTTAATATAATTGCAATGTGGAAATGCTTTTAGTCTGTTGAGGATTTGTTGCTGTTATTGAGGGCTTTTGCGGTCACTAGATTAAGTGCTTTTACGTGTCTAGTACACTTTGCAATATTAAAAGCTTAAATAAATGATGTTGACACAATTATTACTTTGTATCTTATTGTATTTACTTTCTTCATTAGCTCAACCTACGATTTTCAATAACAATTCAAATTCAAATAAATTGGGTATTACAAAATGTAAACAAAATCAAATATGTTTCAAATAAACGAAAGTTAATATTTATACTGAAATGTTTAAGGGGCATTTCATAAAAAATCTTTAATTTAATGTTAACAAAATCAAATATGTTTCAAATAAGCGAAACTTTAAATTACCACTGAAATGTTGAGAGATATTCCTTAAAAATTCTTTAACATATCTTTTTTCACAAACACATCTGATTTTGTCTGTCATTAATGATTTTACTATATTCGTGTTTCACAATATTTTTGTTTTATTCATATAGTATTAAGTATATGTTTTTGTAATTCTAAGTTTATTTACTATTTATTTTTTTATTATTTATTATGTATAATATTTATATATATTTTAGTAGTTCTACAAGTGGGTTTTTGTATTTTTTCCCATAATTTATATTATGACTTATTAATTATTTTAAATTTCAATTGATTATACTCCGTATTAAAATAAGTAAAAGACTAAGTCTATAAACTTAATATTGTAACATCTAATCATAATGTATCAAAACATTGTACGCAAATTATATTTAATAAAGAAATTGTATAATAAAATTATATTTAATAATGAAATTGTACAATAAAAAATTGGGTATTACGCAAACAAAATATATTTACTAAGATGTATATGATTTAATATAATATCAGTTATATGTAAAAATGCAGGGTATTTTAAATAATTGTGTCAACCCAATAAATATTATTTATTTATAAATTTAATAAACATTTTTAATTCTTGTATTTTCAATAATAGGTGATGTAGGGTATCACAAAAATTTATAGTTTTACAATACTTCACTTATCTTATACCTAAGTATTTTGACTGATTAAAAGTCTATTCTGTATATGTATATTTTTTTCTTTAAATCGGTTATTATATCTTAAAATATAAATATGGTCATTTAGCATAGATTTATTTAGTATGTCATACAAAAAAATATGTACAAAATAGATTTATTTTCGATTCGGTCGGATGAAATTAGTTAAAAAAAATCACAAACCCACTTAACTTACTTATGGAATTATGATTGATAAAAAATTCAAATATATTATAATTTATAATAAATATGCGTGGTTGTCGCTATTATTTGTGAGGAATTTTCAAACATGCTTCAAATACAATTAATATACTTAATAAGCGGACGAAAAGGATAATTATATATTGTATTGTTTGGTTTGTAATACACCTGAAGTTAATTTACCGGTCGATTGGCGAGTTAATAAACTACCCAAGGAAAACACACAATAATAATAAACTATTTTAAGACAATGAGTTATTATTGTTAATCAGCATGCCTTCCTACTGCGAATAACTGTAATTAAACGTAGTGAAATATGAGAAAAGTATTTACGTCTTTTGTAGTGACTACACCATTAAAATCCAATGATTATAAGGGTCATTAATTGATCAAGCTATATTGAAAGGCAATTGAGTGTGTAATTAATGTAATAAATATCAATATTGACTCACCGTAGTGAATTTGTCCATGAGGTTTGTGATCTGTTCCTTGTTGCACATCATTTTGTAAAGTTCACTTGTATCAAATGTAACTTTATACGTTTGAAAAGTTCATTGACGATGTTTTATAATCATATATTTTCAAGTACGTTCATTCCTATTCGAAATAAAAAGAATCGTTTTAATAATATTTATTTAACTTATTAATTTATTCGGACCATCTGCTTGTACTTGCTATTTCATTTTTCAGAAAACAACCATTCTATATATTATATTTAGAATTATATTTTCGGTCTATCAATATTAAAACACACCCATTGGTCATCCAACCTGAATCACGTCTTTGGCAGACCACACAATCCGCATCCTTAGTTTTTCGCGGTTAGAACATCTGCTAAAAAATCAAATCGGTTGAATATAATATAAGAAATGTAACGATAGTCAATTACGGTTTCAAATTGGATCTGTGACGGTGATAATAATTGAGATGGTGTGCTTTTCTATCGTGTTACGGTGAATTGGTAAAATGATTTTTATTACTGGATTAATTTTTTTGCGATAAAATGCAGTTATCAGTTTTTGCACCAAACTCCACTTGACGGTAATTTTTTCAAATATTAAATACAAAAATATATATATTTGAACCTGACGCTGATGATTATTTACAAGCAAAATGACACTACAATATATCGTCAAAATGAGGAAATAACACCAAATTATTTGCATAGAGAATCTCATTTTATTTGTGTCGTTCTTCCATTAAAGGAGTGGTATACCTAAATGTGTAATTTGATACAAAATAATATGAATAAGCTGAACTTGACAATACAATTTAATAAAAATATTATTTTATTATTCATATACCTGGGCTTTTGAGAGGGTTTTTAGAAACAACAATTTGTTAATTCATTGTTTGATCTTAACTGTTACTAGTTACACAGATCATTGACTTAATTAATCACCTCAGTATTTACATTACAATCCAGGAAATCAGAATAAGCCTGGATCAATATGATCGATCGGGATTTTAATAATAATATTCCCAATCTCCCAGTCGAATAACCGATCAAATAATTTTTAGACTTGATTACCCATGATTAAAGTATTTTTAGCAGCGTGCTTTATCTCTTGAGCTATTACGGCGGTGTTTCATATTTAAAATATGTATACAATGAGATTGCTAAATAAATTATAATTTTAATTTAACTGTATTTTTAAGCCAAACGGAAAAATCGAGTACAATATTGAATAAGCGGTAATTGAATCTCAACCTCGTGTCAAATACCCGAAATACTATTTATATCTCATTATTATACAAGCTGAATTCGTTGTATTGACACGTGTGTAATATTTGATAGACAGAATAACTTAGCTGTGCCTCAAAGTCTCAACAACCTCAATTGAAAGAACTGAACCGAATAATGTCCCGGTTTCCTCAATACAGCAATGTTTCTTCGGTTCAAAGAGTCTCATCATCGCATTGTCTAAAAGCCTACTGAGAATAAATAACATACAAAAAATAGGTTGTTGTGTGTGGGAAGTATTGCCGAAAACATAATGACTATTTGTAATGTGAGACTCCGTTATCGCATAAATTTGGCCACTTTTGACCCATATTCAAATTAAGAAACGTGTGTAAAAATAAAATATTTATGAAAAATCCAATGAGCCGTAAACGCTACACATTTTTCCTGGACAACCATTGCGTTTTTTTCTCTCTTAATAGTTGTGCAATTTAAATGGCATTCGATATAATTATTTTTGACCACTCCTACAACGTTACAAAATCTGCTTTTGGGACTAAAATGCGGAGAAAGGGGAAACATAATACACAGGTTGTTATTGCACAACGTACAAATCGATTTAATTATATAAAAGCAAAAAAAAAATGCAGTGAAGTCATTCAGATGGAGATAGAAAGTAAAAAGCAATTATTAATATTTTAATATATAGAAACAGCGATTGTGAATTTGACCTCCCAATGTTAAAGAATAATATTATTCACTTATATAATACGTTTCTATTTTTTTTAACACTGTTAAGCATCCAAAATCTCGCAACGTGTCAAGGTTTTCATGAAAACAACGCGTTATTATTTTAAATGCGCTATTAAAAGATGGTTACAAATTGAGCTCGACCTCTATTACGTATTTAATAAATACATATTTCTTATTCAAATAAAGTCAGGAGCGTGAGTAATCGCAACTGAATCCAAAGACACCCATAATTCGTTACGGAACTCACCAAAAAGTGTTTGACAAAGAAGGAAGCCATCGCGATGTTACAGTTAAAAGGCTCAAAAAGCGATCAAGCATTGCTTTAAAAACATCTGGTCAACTAGTTGTTGGAAAAACTGTATAACCGCTACGAATAGCAGCAAGATGTTTGTCTGTTAACGACGCATACGTGATTTAATATCGAACGCATAACGGACGTTCAAAAAGAACCAGAAACAAACATACGTCGAGTCATACTTACTATGATGTACAGCGGAAAAAATCAATCAATGAACTTTTATCTATAGAACGGTCATGCATTTACTCCCGCATACTTTCATCCGTGACCGGTCACTAAAACATGTCCATATTCTAAACCCTATACATGACAGATGGCGACGTAATAGAATTTGTATTGACTCTCTCGAGCTCCGCATAGATGTGGCACTGATGCTATTGATTTTTATTGTAATTAGAGGCCAGTTATCAGTCCCAGATATACTAAGTCGCATCAGTTTGTTTGTTCCCGATAATTATACGCGCTGTCGTTCTCACTCCTTGTTTGCAACCCCTAGGACCAACACTAACATACTCCTTCACTCCCCATTAACCAGATCTATTCCTCTTTTAAATGAATGGAATGCCAGTGGGGTGCAGAATGACATATTTGTCATGCCCTACTGTTTATTCATGAGAAGTATGAAAGAATTCCTTAACTTTAAGCATTCTGGATGTTTTAATATATTTTATAATATGTATTATATATTGTTTTATTTCTTATATATTTATGTTTCTTTTATCTTGTATCTTTTCTGTTTTCTCATATTCTTACTTTTAGAGAGCTCTAGTCGACCAGCTCTATTCGTACACACACGGCTCACTAAGTGACTCTTTCATTAAACTATTATATTGAATATGGCGGTACGAAGCACTATACTGATATAAGAAACCCAAATTATTTTTATCATGTCAAAAAAAATGTCATCTTCTTTATATTTATTATTCGATATTATATTTATTGTAGAATTCTCATATTATTTATGAGTAAAATATTTATATACTTTGATGTATTGTTGTTATTTTATGCTTCAATATCAATGTGTAATTTACAGAATTAAGTTATTATCAATTTCATACATGGGAAGGTTACGAAAATTTATTTTCAAAACAATGAATAAATAAATAACAACCAAACAATATATTATACCATTTGTTGAATATGAATTAATTTTTAAACGCGTCTTGAATACTAGATATATGATAAAAATATGATGATTTTGTAATTAAAAAAATGTAAAACATATTTTTTTAGTCTGGCAACATTTTACATACATCAAGATCCTCCCTTCAGCAGATTTCAGCCTAAAATGCAATAAATACTCAAATGCTAAATTTCACTGCATCTCGCATGCAACTTAAAAGTGTGTAGTTTCACTTTCACCTTACAAAAGATAAGTTGGAGTGCAAATGGAAGATGATGTGTTTATGGTGTGAGAAGTAATCGTGATTATGAAATGATAAAATGCACGAAGGCACGTAGTTTTGGGTGTGCTGGCATATAACATGGCATTTGTATAAATAATATATATACACAGTTTTGCAAGAGGATCACGTAGATTTAGAAGTCGTAAACGATTACTGATAGTTTCGATATGCACAATATAAATTTTGAAAAAAACTATCACACTGTGGTTTCACAATAAAACACTCCAATCTGAGACGAACATTATTTACCACTTGTCGTCACAAATACCGTTGCTCTTAGACAAAGCTATCATAAATGAGTATTTATAAAAAGGTGGGTTGAAATAAATAAAGGTATGATTTTATTTTGATTAAAATTAAAAAGGAGGGTGTAAAATGCAAATGCCCAAAGTATGTTATATTTAAATAAAAATGACAAAAAATTCCGTGTAATTTATATAAAATTATCATATTTCGTATATTTTTCTATACATTCAATCACAGTATTTTAACTAATATTACCAAACCTATTTCACGTTATAAAATATGCAACTGTAAAATATATCTTGAAAAAAAAATCCCGTAATCAATAACGAATTTATAAAAAACATTTAAGTGGTTCACATCAATCACAATATTAATTTTCCTCAAACTTTATTTTTATTTTATTGTTTTTAAAAATGAAAATTAGATAAATAATTATTAAACTAAGCAATCATTTAAATTGATGTCATTAGAAAATTTAATAACTTTGAAATAATTCATTCACTCGATTCAAATTTGGTTTTACCCAATCAATCTGTTATTTAGTTTTAAGCAAAATACTTTGTAATTGTTTTTGTTAATGTAGAGTCTATTCTTGTTATTGTATATTAATCCTCATAAATGTGAATGAGGGTTTATATTATTTAATATTAAGTACCTCTAATGTCACCTAAAAAAATTATTCTCATGTTAGTTATAGGTAAAAATATTTATATATTCTGTACACCTAAGTGTAATACATAAGATGTTTTGTATTAAATAAACAATGTTAAATTCAAATTAAATTAAGAAATTGTAATATATATTTTTACTATATATTTAAAATTACCTGTTGTATAGTAAACAATATTTTATATAATTTTATTTTTAGTGTGATTAATATTGTATTGCTTTCGATGATATATTCATAAGATGATTTTTATTATATTAACAAGGTAAAATTCAAATTAAATTAAAAAAATGTAATATATAAGCAATCATTTTAACACATTTCATAAATAAAGATCGCTATAGAATTTGCAACTAAAGCATTTTATGTCTACCAAAGAATAAAAAATGGTCTTTTGTAAGATTAACACGGATTACCTGATGATGGTGGTTTATGAAATATATTTTCAAAAAATGTGTTTATTTATATGTAAATCAATACATGTGTATTATTGAGGATATATAAATATCAGCAGTCAATTAAGTATAAAAATACGATTCATTAAATAGAAATTCAATGGGGTGAATTTCAAAAATGATATTTTATTTAAAAAATGCATTATTTATGATGAATGGCTGAACTCATTCATTATCGGTAATTATTTGTTATGAACGAACCTCAGTTTTCGCGACATCTTCATGATTTACATGCGAATGACTTCAGCATTTCAGTTTCACATATTTGTTTATATATTTGTCACGGTTATTGTTTATTGCGCAACAGTAAAGAAATGTATGTATTCAACAGAAGAATTTCATACTTTCACATGACATAAGACAGTCTTGAATATGTTCATTGGAAAAATATTTATGACTGACTCCAGATATAGACATTTTTTTGTTAAAAAAGGTAGTTATTGATTATGCATTTTTTTAATAAATAGTAAAAATATAATCAACTCATTAAGGAACTAATAAGCGACGACAAAGAAACTCAATAATGTGTTTATAAGAGGCTAATTGAGACAAAAATAATACAAAAGGGATGGATATTGTTAGAAAAATTGAGCTGATTCTTTTCTTAATGTCATAACTTTTACAATTTGTCAAAGATTTTCAAGTGCTTGTCGAAAGTATACTTTGATTGAACATTAACAAAAATAGTAGGTATTTTTTATTTATTTTCTCATATAGAGCAATAAATTCACGTACGTGTATGTTTACATAAACGCAAATTGAATTAATTCAATTATTTTAACCGCCTTGTAATTATTGCATTACATAAATTTCTCAATATTCACTGTGGGATATATCGTGAAAGACATTCATTTCTTATTCAAGGACTCTAAAACAATGTTTGATAGAGGTTGTTCATTTTTTTTAATACGGCAATTTAGAAGACATAAAAAACATGCCTTAGGCCACCAGCAACTATTACCAGATGTAAAACAATGATTTTAGTACAATCATTCCGGTTGAATTTATATTTTATTACATGATTAGCCACCATTTCGGTGTCTTAATTGCGATAATGTTCGAGTTGTTTTTTTTGTATTGATTTAACTACACGTGTTGATCGCTTCTGGTTATAAATAAAATTATTATCACGTATGAAGGAATTGGATAAAAGTTTAGTAAATATATATGGGTTAATCGTATCTAAACGAGGCTATTTTCTAACAAATATTGAAATGGAGCAATACAGCCTTTGGCTTTATAGCAATTATGTATATGAAGACACAACATTATAGAACAATCATAGAACCCATCATCATCACCACAATCACGAACAATTCAATTGGATACACAGAAAAGGAAACAGGTCATAGAAAAGTCGGTGTCCATTTCACCTTAATTGTATTCGGCAATATGAAATATTTGCATTTGTTAAATGTCTTTCGGAAATACAATTTAATAATCAGATAATTGATCATTAAACGATTTTATCACCTGTTTGATAATCAAAGCCAATCGATGTGAACATGACGAGGCATAAAATTTGATAATGTGAAAGGAAATTATCAAATAAACAAATCAATAATTTCTCTCGGTGGATGTACTACCAATGAACATATTAAAAATTAAATAAAAGATATACATATAGAAAAAATCTTTCATACCGTCTAAAAAATCTATTTATATTTTCATCATTTCTCCGGAATAAAACAGTTCATTGTTCGTGATGAATATATGATAATTTCGCTTTTAAATCACAGAAAGCAATGAGTAAAATTAATCAAATCATCGCGACTGATCGTTCTTGTTTGTGCAACTCTCGATCTCCATCAAAACATGTTTTTAAAAAAACAGATAATAACAAAAACTATACATAAATTTGATAAATGTCGTTTTACACACATTTGTTTCACAAATCGGCCGGTAGAAAGTAAATTTTCTTGATTCACTTTCGTCCACGTTTTTGAACTCGAGAGGACAATATATAATACTCATGGAAATAAGCAAATCGATTTTATATTTAAAAGAATCAAAGTGTTCATCTATCATTGTGGCCATTGAAAACACATCATCACAAATGCAACTAGAAAAAAAAATTCGGGTCACGGAATTTTTAACCAAACGTGATAATCCCAGACTGACGAATATATTAGTGAATCAAATGATGCATATCTTCGTTAAATCTTTTAGACGAACTGCCATTTGACATTCGCAGTTATTACAAAATGTGTCATTCATTATGGAGATTAATAGTTAGCGTATGGAATGGAAGATAAATAAGCTGTCGTTGTGAGAATTAATGCAATGGCCTATGAAAAATCACATCGAAGGTCAAATTATTTAGCGCTATTAAAATACTAATAATTAACAATTAACTTTAATTATATTTTTTGTTAATACTTTATGTTATTCTCACTATTACGTTAACTAATGTTATCTTCTTATTCTTAACCCTATTATTATGATTGTTTCTTCCCAAAGTCAACCTTATTATATTTATTTATTTATTTGAGCCCCGAGGAGCTTTTTATAAGAGGGTTTTTTTAGACACAATGACGTGTTAATTTCTGTCGGTGATCTTAAATATTACTAGTTACACAGGTCACCGACTTAATAATCAGTATTTACCTTATAATATAGTAAATCAGAGTAAACCTGGATCAATACGATCGATCGGGATTTTATTAATATTATTCCCGATCTCCCAGTCGTAATAACCGATCAAATCAATTTAAAAAAATTGACTTGAGCGGGATTTGAACCCATGACCACAGTATTTGTAATCCTCGTCTTATCCCTGGTGATTTGCTTCTAGTTAATGGCATAAAAGGCGAAAATAAATTATTTAAGACTTAAAATGAGTCTTAGATTCAAATTAAATTATAAGAAGTCAAACGTCATTTTTCATTTTTATTATAAATTGTTGAATATTTTATCATATATAAAAGTGTGAATAAATGTTTACAAAAATATATGCAACCATTAGAGACTGTAGTGAACAATACTAACTCTTAGTGATAAATAAAAATGTGGATAAAATATGACTTCCTCATTAAATAGAATTCACCTGAGGCATTTTTAAAATTATGATCTAATTAAATAACGTCAGTTTGATATTATATTACTGTGTGAATACTTCACTGTCTTCAAGGTGGTATCGAAAACTGGTCACGACTGCGTTTGTGCGTTAAACAAACCAAAAAATAATAAAGAAACAACAAAGTTCCGCTGTCTAGGAATTCCGAGTCGATAGACTTGAGGGTCGTTAGGATCAGGACTAGTCCTTGAGTAATTGTGTGGGCGTTAATGAAGCCTCTATCCATCAATATGCCGACTACTTTGTTCTAAAAAGATCTAAGATAGGGTATTGATTGAACGTGAACCTTAAAATGGATGAGATAATGACTTAAGTAAGTGCTTCGATCACATTAGTGGGTGGAATTCTATACCTTTTAATACATATCCGTTCCCAGGACCCCCTCGGTTCTTTTTCGGGCTTCTTTACAAGAAAGTGAATAAATTAAGTACACCATTCTTTGTTCTTGAAGTAGTAGTTTTTTTTAATAATATTTCTACATAAACTGCATCATATTTCTTCATGCATAGTGTATTATAATAATAATTAAATATACCTAATGCTTATGTATAAAACCGTACGGGTATAAATAATAATGAAATGAATTAACAAAATTCATTTGTATATGTAAAACCGAAAGATAATATTGAATGTATTTTATAATAAATTTTAGATAAATACTCTTTTATCTAGAAACCTTTAAAAATGTGTACATAATTTTAACTGTAGTTAAAAAAATTTAATCGTTCACATATAAAAATATTCTAATCAAAACAAAGTTTTGCAAGCTTTTCTGTATTGTTCAATTAATGCTTAATATTTTTTTTATAATTATTACTTATTTTGACCATTAAATTATCATCATCACAGTCGAATACGAATTGTGGATTTATCATAATAAATACAAAGCAGATGGTCCAAATATGAAAATAATATATATATTTTTTTTATCTTACCATTGAGAGTTTTTTAAGAACTTCTCGACCGTCTGACGGAAACATAATTTTGATAGTTTATAAATTCACCATGCACAAGTTGAATTTATTTTAAATTGAAAACGATTTACGAGAATAACAGTGACAGTGAACTGGTGAAATGAAACACGTCCGTACGATAGGAAGGCTGTAAAGCGACTGACGCAGGTGACCTGAACTAAGGCAGGTGTATTCGAGAATGCAACACACATATACTATATTATTATATAGTTTATAACAAATTATATTATTCATCCCTTAAAATAATTAATTTTAAAATATGTGTGATACAGATAAACAATACGCTTCTGCAGTTTTATTATTTTGGAGAATTTACATTGATACTAAGATAAAGGTGGACATTAAATATATGCAAGTTTGGAGGCAGGTGTATTTTAAAATATTTGAATATAATGTTTATTTTTTAATATTACCTGCGAATATTGTATCAAATATGTTGTTTTATGCCCGCATAAATTTAAAAGGTTTCATTTAGACCACGCATTGATATCATTTCATAAATGCAACCAAATTAATAATAACTCGTTATTTATAACTAGGGTAATTTTAATTGAAATTTGTTAATGTTTTTTGATGTTCTGCTTGGTTTCTAAATAGGACGGTAAGTTGTTAATTTTTTCATTCATAAGAAGTTTTACTTATAAATAAAATAATTCAATACGGTTTTCATATGATAACAACATTCATCACAATATTTTAAAAGCGAGTCTCCCGATAAATACTGTTTTTTGAGAATTGTCATTTATTATTCATTATTAAATATATCTAATAATATTTTGAAATTAATTTAATATTATTATCATTAAAATATCGATTTCGAGATTTTAGATATGTATTAATTGTAGTAAAATAAATAGATAAAATATTATTCTTACATCTAGTAACACTGATGGTTGATAGATCTGTACAGACAGACATATAACATACACACATGTTCAACAATTAAAGATATTGTTTACTAATTTCTCGCATAACATATTTAAAAGGAAGTTGTATGGTAAAATTTTATAGAAAAAACATATAATGTAACGCGGTTCATTTGGACCGCTGGTGTTTATTTACTGGTGAACATTAAAAAATCCATCAAAATAATATTAAATCTTCGTTATGAAGCTCATTTTGTATAATAAATATCTGTAGTTCATTAGAAGAGAGGTGGTTGGGAAATTGAATACGCAGCCATCCAAGACAGGAGACATTATAAAAAATATTCTCTTCTAGCTGATAATAATTGTGGAAGTCGACCACCATAAAATTAACCATAGACAAATGGAATTTGCATTTTTTTATAATGGCTCCAAATAATAATCTTATTGAAATTCGCCGATAGACCGCGATAACATGACAAAATCATGTGTATAATAATTTTAAAACAAACATGGTTAAATTTTCATATCATATAATTATTGAACACCCAATAAAATAATATTATTATATAATTTTGTACGGAACTATTAGTGCGTGAAAACGAACAATATGAAAACATTATATAATTATATCATGAAATTTAAAATATTTAATATCAATAAAAAAATCCACAATACCTATTTATTATAAACAATCAATCGCATTCTAAAATGTTTACTAAATAAATAAATAATTAGATAGAATCTTGCTTTAATTTAAAGGGGGTCTAGAAGTAACTGCTTTTTATGAATTCGTGAAAGTATCTAATTCCTTCACACAAGATAATGACCCCTTTTTAACGAGAGTGCTTAGTGTAAAGAGTACATGGTTCAAAAGGATTTTAACATGGATTGGCACTTTGGTCAGGTCACTTTCTTTGTACTGTAAACACGATAATTAGAATGTAACTAATAAGAGAACCTCTTCAATGAAACTTTCTATGATACCGGTTCCGGGCTTTTAATATATCTTTGACTGACTGCAAATTACTTACGCTTTGTAAAATAATAATAGTAAAGGCTCACTCACCTGAAAAGAATAAAAAATACATTTGATTAATGACAATAAATAAACATAGTATGAACATTGGAAACCTGACAATGGGCAGGTGTATTTATCTTTTTAATTAATAATTCGTAGGTACATTCATTCTAGATCAAATATATCTTCTGCATTTTATACAAATAAAAAGAACGAATCGGACATATTGATAAACTTGGTTCGGAATTTATTAAAACTAGGATATTTTGATAAATCAGGATATGAACCCTTAATTTTTATTATAAAAACAGATGATAGATTATATTTTTGATGTGGATAATTTGAGCTTGTGACTTATTATTTTAGTTCATGAATAACAGTATTTTTTTCCAAAATACATTTTTTTTAATCATAACTCTTTGACAATAATCTTCTGAGATAAAAGGATTTATATTTATTATTTTTTGCATGTAAATAGTAAAGAATGCTCAATTTGAATAAAGGTTGATAATTTTCAATTTCACATTTATTCTTATACATAACAAAAATTTACATTTTTAAAAAACAATTATTTAAATCACCTGAATAATAAATAAATAGAGACCATTTTGTTATTTGGCAAATTTTAATTCATTTAAAAAAATATATATGTAAGGCTTTTTTTCACTTACATTGTATGGAATATGAATGTTTCATTTTAGTAAATATAGACACAGGAAAAGGATATCATCTATTATTGTGGAATGTTAAAATGAATAGGTTTTCAGGAAAACTGGTCATAACCGCCAACCGCAAAATATGTAATATATCCTTTGCGGTTTTCATGCAAATTATATTTTAAACTATGCAAGATATGATTCATTGATTGTAAAAAATATATAGATATGTAAGAAAAACAACATTATAAATCATGTATTTCTAAGCGCGCTTGTTTAAAAATCAAAACAACCTAATTTACGATAATTGCATTGAAAACACGTTTTTATAATTAACAAGGCTCTCAGTTTTAAAAAGAGATATATTTAAATAAATATAAGACAGTTTGTCGTTCAAGATAATGACCCCATCAATTGATAACAATCATTTGATAGAAGTGAAGAAAAAAAACAATGCGATGGTAATTTCTTCATACGATAATTTCCTAATTGAAAAATATACATTCAAATTAACAACAACGGAATTTTTTCAATAGACGATTTCATGCATCGTACAAGAAAATCTCTCAATATATCAAATTAATTGAATAATCAATAAATCATAGCAGGTTTTTCAAATTCCACAATTCACATGTGGCATTTTCGTTTGTCAATATTTATGTGTCTGCTTAAATATCAATAAAACTATTTGGTTCGTTTAATGTATTTATTACTTTGTTGTAGATTTCTCTGTTTGGCATCTATTTTGAAAGTACTGTAAGATAATATTTCCTTCATTTGTATAATAATAATGTTTGAGGTCAAGAGATATGAACAGGCTTTTACTCATATTTGAATACATTCTAAGAGTACCATGTATGCCAATATTAATATTTACAAGAGTATACATATATTGATTACCTGTAACTTGATAAATATTTGTAAATAATATTTAGAAAATTCATACAATGTAGAAAACTATATTTAGCCTACGAAAACATTCCCAATACAGATAATATCATACTAAAAATAAATTACTGATATCTTAACATGAAAGGCTATTGATATAATATAATGAATCTTAAACACACAGATATCTTAAACACATAAAAATAATTTGGGTACCTAATATAAAAATGAGAAAATTTACAAAGATATTTTGTAGTATTTTGTTCATAGTCATTGTTTTTATATACATAAACCCATGTATTTTATGAGTGATTTTTTCGAAGAGTATATAATTGTTTATATTTCTATTTTGTATAATTTAATGGCTAAGTCGGAATTTGCATTGGACGTCAAAAACTATAGAAACCCTGAATTATCGTCGTTTTATTAAAAGCCTGACTAAACTATTAAATATATGTACATAAAATAAAATAAAAGTAGATATTTTGCCCACTGCGAAATCATTTTTTATATTTATAAATCTATATATATAAATGGAATGACTGAATTTTTCGTAGAGTATTTAATTATTTATATTTTTACTAGGGTAATCTTAAATGAAATTTTCAATTTGTTAATGTTTTTTGGTATTCTGCTTGGTTTTTTAATAGGACAGTAAAAAGTTTATTTTTTCATTCAGAAGATGTTTTAATTTTCATAGTAAATAATAAATAAAATAATTTAATACGGTTTTAATATCATGACAATATTTAAAAAGCGAGTTTCCCGATAAATACAGTTTTTTGAGAATTTACAATTATTATGCATTATTTCAATAACCAATTAAAATACCCCATTCAAGATTTTAGATATGTGTTAATTGTAATAAAATAATTATATAAAATAATATTCTTCCAACTGGTAACACTGATGGTTTAGGGATTCGTACAGACATACAACATACACACATGTACAAAAGTTATATCTAAAATTTTGCATAATGATTTACTTGGAATTTTCCTTACACGTTTTAAAATCTGCATCGTTTCATTCAAAGTCTGACCAAAATAATAAGTGTGTTAAAATAATAAGTCCTCGATAATATTCTAGACAATAAACGTCGTAAAAGTATCTATAACGTCGGTAGACGAATGAATTACTTTTACATACTAAAAGACCCATACAGGTACTTCGTGGTTGTATTTTTAAATGGCAAACAAATAAAATAGTCCACATACTTGTATACATATATAAATATATATATATATATATATATATATATATATATATATATATATATATATATATATATATATATATATATCTTTCTGCTATATATATATATATATATATATATATATATATATATATATATGTAATAGGTTACAGTATTCTAAATAGAAATATCTAATAAATAGTGCACTTTCCCATTGCACAACGAATACGAAACGCAATCTACCGTAATAGTAAATCGATTCACAATGATCATGATTGTTGTTACTGGTGAAACAGTATAAGTAAAATTAAATACTAATGGAACAATTGCTTCTGTCATGAATTACTCTTCCGCTCTTTTCATAATATTGAACATACGCAATATTCGTGTATCCGCTAAGATATTTAGAAAATTTACTTTAGACAATGAACGGTAAATTTTATGAAATATCGTTACAATTGAATAAGCACGGCTTGAATGATTTTTTTATTATTATTTACCTTCCAGGTAAGTGTATCTGAAAATATACATATGTTTGTAGAGCAAATGATAAACGTGCAAAGGCAAACCAACTTAACGCAAACATCTATAACATAAAATGGTTTTATAGTTTTGCAGTGTAACCAATCACGGCCGTTGGTAAATTATCTTTCGTCTGACCGTGTCTAAATTCTCATCACGTAATAAAAAATAAGGCATCATTTGGTCAAAATACAAAATTTAAGTGAATTACTAAGATAAATCTAATTACTGTTTTTGTATTTCTTGAAATTTGCATGATAAAAAATAATAAACTCAGTTGCCAAGTTGAAGAATAATAATTATTGGTTCAATATTAAACTAGTGTGTTTTCAATATTTTGAAAAAAATAATACAATTGGTAATTATCATCTATTTATTCATGTATTCACGAAAGAATGAAAACACAACCCGATCGTGAGAAAATAATCAATAGAATGTTTTTGGTGGAAATGCGTATTAAGTAATAAAATGATATTAATCAACAAAAAAAATATTTAATTCAAAAAACGCTTTTAATAAGCAAAACAAAACGCATTCGAGCGTTGTATAATTTAATTTAACAGCTAAAGTTTATATTATAGCTGGTGTGAAATTTCACATTATAAATAACCAAATCAATACGAGAATTGTAATAATTCTCGGAACCTATTCGAACCCAATAAGTACTTATAAGGTTATATTAATTGCATATTTAATTGCGAAATCCCAATCAGACCTCGGCAATATGGTTTCATCTATTAAAAGAGTATAAATCAATAAAATTACTTTTGATGTGTAACGATTTTCTCAGGCGTTAAAGTTACGTCCTCTTTATTGCTCAAAGTGTCGATAGATAGTTGCACAAAAACTAGATTATCGTGAACATTTACCAAACAAAAAAAAAGAAAAGTTTACACACAAGATGCTAAATAATATGAGATAATTCAAATACGATTAAATTATATTTATACTTTAAATTATTTTAAAATAGATAAATAGTTAGCCTACTATAGTAGATTTTAGACCCTTTCATTAAATAATCAGAACCAATAACCAGAAAGAAAACTATTATTAAAAATAAGTCAATGACAACATATAGAATAAAATACTTACTATAACATAACAGTAGATAATGAAGCGAATTATATTGATTGCCTTATTATTCTATTCAATATAATCTGAATAAATATTAAAAATATAATTAATAAAAAATTCAAACTTCTTCGAATGAAAAAACAAACAACTTATTATCTTCGTATTGAAAACAAAGCAGAGCATCTAGAAAAAATATCGATTAAATAAATTCAAAATATTTTTAGATGTATTTAATTTGATAATGCATAATAATTCCACATTTTTATACTTCATTTTTAAAATCAAAAATTT
>JAGTTH010001190.1:0-12783 GCA_022606485.1 Agraylea sexmaculata | reverse complement strand
GATGATGAAAATTTTTGAGTTAAATATGTAGTTTTAATTGTTATAATCTATTCTATTGAAGTTTATTGATAATTAATGTGTATTGTAAATGGAAGTTAAACCTATACGTTCGCACCAAAATATTTTCATGTAATAATCACATAATAAACAATAAAGAAACATAAATATTTGACTGACTCATCGAATTAATAAATACACGTTAATATAACAATAAAGTAGATGGATTTCGATAATTTAATAAGTTGTATTAATAAACAATATTTTTCTCTGTCTGAAGACGTTTCAACTAAATTAATTACCATTTTCTCCCATCAAACCTCACTTGTATTATATCCAAGTCTAGGTTAAGTATTAGTTTATGGTTCAAATACAGGTTTCTGATATTATATTTATTATTAAAATATAATTAAAACACAACGCCGGGATTAAGTCGCCATTTGACAACCATCCCTCAAGACAATATAACAACAGACGACGAGTAAGATGTCTTTAGACAGGATAAAAAAATAAATATCATTAGACTTTATTGCAGTCCAGGTTGTTGATTTGAAAGTCATGAATTAACCAAATACATATATTGTAGATGGAGCGAAGCTAATTTGCCGCTTATTAAATGGTTATGAATGAATTTCTTAGTTGATTCATTCACCGTTGTATAGAGTTTCTCGGTGGACAGTCAAATTGATAGGCCAGCTCATTTTTAAGTAATTGAGACTCGTTCAGATTATATTATATTATTACCGGGCTATATAAGACACACGTGGGAAATGTGACCAACCTCGATACATTTGCATAATTAAATGCTTAATTTTAAATCTTTTTTTATATATAATGTATACCACAACAGAGTCGTTTCGTTTCGATACGCCCGACTTGACTCTCCTGTTCCACGACAATCTATGCATACAACGTATTTATTTTTTTCCTTTGTTCGATATTTATTTTACAAAATTTCAATTCTATTTTCATCAAATCATTTTTCATATAATCTCAATGACACTAACGAAGCATGGAAATCAAAATATGCATTCATCCGTCTGATCTCGCCGGCAAACAAATATTATATATTATATTTCCTCTACAATAAGTTTTGTAACGAGGCTGTTGAAGAATTAAAAAAATAATAGACGAATGAGTATATTTTATATACATGTTATTTTTTTATATTTTGTAGGATTCAAGCTAACAAAAGGCGCTCTTCAAATTCACTGATAAAATTCAATTATATTATTTGAAACATCTTGTACGAATAATTATGAAAAATAACAAGTAGATATATCAGCAATAATTACTTTAAACACGGGACAAGGTAATTGATCTATGTACCGAGTTTTTTTTTATAAAGACATTTTATACATATTAATGAGCTCTAGTCTATTCGTACACACACGATTTAGCACTATTCACTCTTAGTACATTATTATATTGAATACAGTTCTTAGCTAGTCACTGTGCAGGTCTAAAGTTAAGAAGGAAAGTTAGGGCCGTATTTAATATAATAGTGTAATGAGAATGTGTGCGTGCGGTGCGTATGCGTGTACAAAAATATTACCAAGCTCTAGTATATTCGTACACACATTATTTAGACTGAATATTTAAGTGAAAACATAGAGGTTTGGCATTCATTTCATGTATATATTTTATTATCTTTTGGCATTGACATTATTAAACTACATCGATGTATTATTGTAACGTCAAATTTATTGAATTATTATTATAATTTCTTTATTATGCATAAGTTTTTATAATGATTGATAGAAAAATACATCTTTGGAAATAGACTTAGGTGTACAGAGTATATAAATCTTTTTACCTATAACTAACATGAGAATATTTTGTTTAAATTTGACCTGAATAATAGTATTAAATTATAGAAAGAATAAAAACCTATTTAAAAAATTGAAGATTAATAAACTATAAAAGCTATATTAACTAACTTACTAACATTTTGTTAACACTATTTTTTGAGTTTGAGTAAATTTGAGTTGAGTGGATTATTAGATATTTACACTTTATATTTAATAATAATATTTATTAAAATTTATTGAATGGTTCGAAAACTAGAATACATATTTTTGTTATTGTAATCATCATCATCATCATCATAAGCACTCCAAGGCTTCCCGCACCAGCCTCTTCCACTCAATGCTCCTTCAGTTATTAATACCTAAACTCCTAACTACCTTATAGAACTCGTCCGCCCACCTTAGCCTAGGTCTACCCTGCCTTCTCTTACCCACAGGCTTGCTGGATAGTATTTCCGATACTATCCCTCCTGCTCTTTCCACGTGTCTTGTTATTGTAATAGTTACAGGTATTCAAAGTTACCCATGTCTGCTTATGGATGATATAATTATGATAATTCGATTCAAATTAAAAGGCCATTCATTACCAGTTGAGCAGTAGCAACGAGCATAGAATACTCTCCAGATTAACCGTTACATTTTAATAATATTCTCGTTGGTTAGTGAATTGTTAATGTGTCAGCACAGGTTATCTGTGATCTGTCAGAGATGTGTCGCTGTTGATATGAGATGAGGTTAATTTAGTCTCGATAGTCGTCCAATCCGTGTGACTGTTCCCATTTCGAGTGCCATAACTAGTTTGATAATATCACTAAAACCCGTGCTCATATTTTTAATGTCTACGTGTGAAACTATAATATAATCGGGTGTATTTAACTGCCCAATTCCGACTGGTTCTTTCAACGTTAATCGCTTGTTTTTTTTGTCGTCAGATGCGACGTTTCATGGGAATGTTTGTTTTGCCCAATAAAATGTACGACACGATAAAAAGTAATAAATTATCGAGCTGAATATTTAACTACCGAACACATTATTTTCTTGTGTTTTTCACCTTTGGCCTCAGTGCTTGCTCCTGAAATAACCATCTTGTTTTATGTGTTACCTGATGCGTTTTACGATCAAACTGTGCGAATCGCACTTTATGGACTATAATCATTTTAAATCCCTATTATATTTATTATATACACCAGTATTTCAAAGTTCGACAAATTGGTCTTAAACACCTATAAATTTAATCATGAATAAAATTTAATTAAATATATAATAAACCAGCGTAATCATGGTCATGGTGGTCATACATCATGGGTTCAAATCCCACTCAAGTCAAGAATTTTTAAATTGATTTGATCGGTGATTTCGACTGGGAGATCTGAAGGTGACCAATAATTGTTTATTTGTTTTAACATAATTTTCTGTTTGAATACAATAAAAATGTCACGTATTCAAAATGCAATTTTGAGTGAGTATAAACTCAAAATAATTAATTTCCGCAGTATTACTATACCTGTTTTTAAAATAATTTTTGACTACATATAGGAGTCTCAAAACGTAGGTTTTAAATTAAATTTAAAAAAAAAACACAATTTTTAGTCTTTAAATAGTTTACAGCGAAATCAGTTCAAATTTATCAAAACTCATGTGGCATTCGCTGTTTAATTTATAGCCTTAACATAATCATATTTAAGCAACCGTAAACCACTAAAATCTGTACGAGAATATATAAAAAAAATTAGTCTTAATTAAAATTAGATTCTTTTATAATAATAATGTATTCCCGATGGTCTGAGACAGCTTGAAATATAATACGGTTCACAATATGGTTAGGAGGGGTTCTGTTGAAAAAAAGCTCACGCACTTCATTCATGGTTTTTTGTATGGTGGTGTGTGTCTGTGAAGGACTCGGATGTGGGATGGGATGTGCAAGGACCGTGGCTCAACCACCTGCCAGGTATACCCTACATCCTGTCACCATAACCAACATGACGATAAGAAAACCACTAGGAAGTCCACATCCAATATTACTACGCATGAAGGTCAAGATCAGGATGCATTCATTAAGAGAATTTATATCAAAACATTTTACTGCCTGGTATGAATTTATTATTAAGTAGCTTTCCTCACGTTTGAATTATATTTGTACAATAATAATCAAGTGCACCCAATGATTTTTTATCTATAGAAGCGTCATGCAATATTTCGTAATATCGCCTGCTCCAGCGTATAATATCGTAAGTGCAAAAAAAACTGCGTGCTCTTAAGTCTTTATGGAACTGAGCCACATATTGCATGCATGAAATGTATGAAACGTCAAAAAATGTAGATTTTCAATCACTATTAAATGGGATTTTTTCGAATTAGTAAAATAGTCCTATTTGACCGGCAACTAATGTAGATTCATCTATTATCTATTACACATTTCATGTCTCTGTCAATAGAAGGTATTTAATCGTAAACTGTTAGATTGTATAAATAATAATTAAACCGATTGACACGCGACAGGTAATGTTACCAGATTGAATATGTGGCTCAGTTCCATAAAGACTTAAGAGCACACAGAATTTTTTTGCACTTTTGATATATTCGAACATGTACACGCAATAGAATTTGAATAAGGGAGATGGCGAGGCGGTAGAAATACACACGCACACACGACTCCTATGGTGTCTCGCCTCATATGTGCCTGCTATGGTATTGACGTCTTGTAATATATTTAAAAAATTCTAATAAATTATTTAACAAAGCCTGCTCTGGTTTCTTCAAAAATTGGATGCATTTTGTACATAAGAATTGATTGCACAAAAATAAATTGGCCTTTAATAAGTATTGTTTTGTTATTACAATTTATTATGCATCATCAATACCACATTTTGTATGTGTATAGATTCAAAATTAATAAATACCTAAAAGGCCTATTAAAGTTACAGATTTTTTTCGTGTTTTAGGGATCTTGATTTTTGACATAAATAATTGCTATATTACAATTTATTTATTAAAATTGAATTATACATTGTTCATATAATACAAAACTTGAATTGGACATAGGTGTACAGAATATATCAATCTTTTTACCTATAACTAACCTGAGGATAACATTTTTATGTGACATTGATTGAATATTAAATAATAAAAAGTATGAGAAATGGTTGGACAGTCTTGCTAGTTCTCGAATATATCAATTATGATACAATTTAATTAAAAATAAATAATTTCCCGTAGAATACTTGGCGTAACTCATGGCAAATATAGAAAAGTGTGATTAATATAGAGACTGTAGACTACATTTAATAAATGTGTTAGCTCCTTGAATCAGTGTCATGTTTCTATGGTAAAAGGGACATTCTTATACTTTTTGAGTGACCCTTATTCAGTGTAGTGTGATAGATCAGCAACAATTATTGTATTAGAATGTATCAGCTTATTTTCATTCATCCGTTGATTAGAACAGGATTTCGAGAGAAAGTCCGGCATACACAAATATTTCTATGAATATATATTTAGTAAACATTAGAAAAAATACAAATATGTATAACATGATGTGTGTGTGTGTGTGTGTGAACAGTTAGCAAGGTGTAAAAGAGAAGCACAGATCCGGCAGAGAGAGACGGCGAGCTTCATTCATAAAAGCTGAGAGGCCGGCGCTTGTAAAACTGTTTTTGGATGAAATAGTTTCGTAATGTAGAACGAAAGACACGTCGGGGATTCGATCAGGAACCCGTTTTCGTGTACGAGACGCAATAAAGCCAAGATCGTGACCGGTATATGAGTTTCATAACGAACTGCCGAAATTCCTAGCACCGGCCCCTGTTTTAATTAGTCTTAACTACCAAAGATAATCATCTGTAAGGGCCTGCGCTTTTTCTTTTCATCAATTATATTATTTGATAAAAAATATACGACGGTTTGGAAAGAATGAGGGATGAAAGACTGACTAAGGTCATTTACATGGGCGACGTTAGCGGAAAGGGAAGACCGAAAAAGACGTGGATGGATGTGATTGGTGCTGCTCTCAAGAAGAAAGCAGTTAGAAGCATCAAGAATAAAAGATTTATGAATAGAAAAATGAATCTAGCAGAAGCAAGGGACAAATGCAAGGACATGAGTTAATGGAGAAGAATTGTAATCAATTATATTATTTGTGTTGTGACGCTGTCAAAATACCACTGAGTGGGGGAAACAATGCGCACTGATAGGTCCATTTGCAGTTAAGTTGAATAAAAGCGTTTTTTTAAACATTTTAAAGTATTAAAGCTTTTTTGAAAAATGTAATTTAGCTAGGTTGAATTCTATGTAAAATTCTCTGTAAAACTTATATCATTACTCGTTTTTTTCTTTTCAAAAATGTCAGATAAGCGTTTAATTTTTGTAAATATATAAATCTAAGTGCAGCAACAGACAGGGCCAACCCAGAAAGAGAGTATATCGCCTGCTTCAGCGTATAATATCGTAAGAGCAAAAAAACTGTGTGCTCTTAAGTCTTTATGGAACTGAGCCACATATTGCATGTATGAAACGTCAAAAATGTTGCTTTTCAATCATTATTTAACCGAGTGACGCGTGACAGGCAGTGTTACCAGATTGAATATTTGGCTCAGGTCCATAAAGACTTAAGAGCAAACATATTTTTTTGCACTTACGATATTATACGCTAGAGCAGGCGATATATAAATTATACGATTGTCGATGGTATTCCTCCTCGAGGACCATATGGCGCAAAGTTTGAAGAGCTCGCTGTGTCTCATGGAGTCGTCGTTTTTTAGATGCGGTGCCCTGGAAACCGTAGTAATTTGGTGAAGCCGGCTCAGGCACTATTTTTTCAACAGACACACAATGTAGAAGAAGAAATAAGGGACTCGACCCGGTGAGGGGAATATGAGCAAACTGGTTTGTTTGTATACGTGTATGTGACCGGATGAGACGTCTATATCAGGTTCAGGTTCTATGTACTGACAGTCCACCATAAGCCGCGAAAAATACAAAATATCATTTACACAGGCGTCAGTCACCCCGGTCCTACTTCTCGGAAGACTTCCAACAATAGGTATCAGTGTGGTCACCCGACAAACCGCAACAACCCACTCTATAAATACACTCCAGATTAGATCATAATAGTGTTTAGATTGGTCCTGTGTTGACCCATTTATCAGGTTTATAGTATTCAATAGTCGGTGTAGTTTATTCGCGTTAGGAGGGGATGCGACCGTCACTTGTTCCACCGGAAATGGATGTGTGGTGCGCACCATCGGTTCAGTCTTGCCGCGATCTGCGCACCCGTCACATCCGCCATATTACGCGACCGAGCTTTTTACAATTCAAAAGTTAACAGTTTTCAGTGTGTTGTGTTTGCTTTTGTGACAGGCGACTATTATTATACTGGGACGGTCGCCTTAAAATGTGATTAAGAAGGTTTGTAGCTTTCAGCCGAGCTCTTCGTGTAAATACAACCACTTTCAAATTGCTATGGGATGAGGATTGATTTGTACAGTGTGTAAAATATCTAAATCTACCTAAATAACAAATACATTACAACTCACATCTAATGCTATAACAAGAGTGTCGTATGTCTATGTGTTATTAAGATCTGGAACTTTTTAATTTATTATTATTAAGAGAAAACAGTCGTCTGGAATACCAGAGAACCAACATCTCTGATGGAGCTTTTTTTGAGAGGGTTTTTTTAGACACAACAACGTGTTAATTGACTGTCGATGATCATAACTATTACTAGTGACACAGGTCACATAAGCTATATCATAATATACAAAAAATGAGAACAAAAAATGAAATAGTGTGAGCATTTTGCAGATACGAAGGATAAAACGGATGAAATAGTGTCTTTGACTAAATTTAAATTGTCTAAGGCTAAATTTTTGCCACAATCAGACTCGTCTACTTGGTCCGCCATCTTGATATGTATCATCCAGTTGTATGACCTGCTATATATCGGTGGTGTTGATATTATACAGTTGTCACCTTTATGTTCATTTCTTTTTGAGAGGGTTTTTTAGACACAACAACGTGTTAATTGTCTGTCGGTGATCTTAATTATTACTAGTTACACAGGTCACCGACTTAATAATCAGTGTTTACCTTACAATACAGGAAATCAGAGTAAACCTGGATCGAGATGATCGATCGGGATTTTATTAATATTATTCCCGATCTCCCAGTCATATCAATTTAAAAAAGTATTTATAGTCACTCGTCTTTTCCACTGAGCTATAACACTGATTTTTATATTCAAATCGCAGTATTATTAAGTAGAATTCAATTATTTCTTAATAAAATCACAACATAGGTGGCGGGCGGTTTCCTTGTCGGCGTTCAGGGACAGATCCGAAAATAATTTGATGTCATTTCGATGATTCGTGGTCATAATTGAGGTTGGGGAATTTCGAATACTGTCCTTTGGTTGTCCATAATAACCCTCATTAAGCAGGGCATCCTCTAAATTGTTTTTAAAACACACCGCTAATTGAATATTATTACCAATCGACCGTTCGATTACGATCGCGTGTGAAGCCGTCGAACATTCGTTTGATAATCATCAATCTGGGATTTTATAGATACCTAACTTTTTTATGATTCAATCCAGTGAGCTATCGATACATCAGTCTTAGAAAATACAAAATACCCGGTAGATTAGGGTAATTAGTCAATGCATGGGAAATTAAACCATAATTTAATCGTACAGTTAACTATTGCAGATGTGTTATAAAAAGTAACAATGGCCTGTTAGTTTCTTAAGGGGTTTTTCGTACCTTTTTAACATAATTTGTAAGAATTTTTAACGTTCTGGCGATTTGCTTGACCATTACTACTTAATAATCACCTTAATATCCTAAAAATCAGAGTAAACCGGGTATTATTGCTCCAAATCTTTGATTTATTTATATACGCCCCGAAACTTTTTTTGAGAAAGTTTTATACAAATGTTGTTTTTTTTTATAGATACAACGTATTAATTATTTGTCTATCGGTGATCTTAACTATTAATAGTTTCACATGTCACCGACAGAGCGGCTCTGTCAACAATCTCCCGAGCTAATGATTTTTTTTTAATTTGTCTACATTACTATAAAAAATATTTTTTTAGTAGTTGACGTCTACTTTAATTTATTTAAAAATGAATGAATTTATTGATACACAATTATTCAACTACTACGTTAAGTGTAGTTATTAATGAAACGATTATTCCATCCGTCTTGTTAGCTTGGTGGTTTGTGCAATTGGAAGAAGGAGTTTCGAATCTCGTACCAGGTGGCGATTGTTTATATATATTACAATATAAAAATTAATCAAAATTGTATATTTATTTTTTTCCGAATAGGGGTGAAGGATCGTATTATCCTTGTAGTGTTCAAATAGGCACTCGTCCATGGTTAATTGTAACAATGGCAGTATTGTGTACGAGCTTTCTGTATTTGATGTTTGTATTGTTTTAATATGGTGTGTCATCGATGTATGATTCTTATTAAAAATCTAGACGAAGAAGCGAACATGGCTGATTTGTATGCCGCCAGCTCTTTAGTTGGCGGGGCGTCGATCGTATACTTATTTTAGCAATACACCTCCATACCAGAATGAGAGATATTTATTGGATTTGTTTATGAATTATTCACGCCATAGAGCCAAGAAGAAAGAATGACGATGACGTTAGTTGGACGTCTTAACACATCCACTTATAATAATGTACATGTAATATTATAAATAAGGCCGGGGCACGAGTCTAGAGAAGCAGCTGCCGTTTGTATGGCACTCACTGTAATTGGTTCTAATTGGTGATGTGCGGGTTGTAGACATAAATATTATTTACAGGGACAAGGGTCACAAGTGTTGGCCACCCGCCGGGTCAAAGGATCAGATTTTACCCTCACTATTCCATAGACTATATCAAATAATAAATAGACTCATGCCCAATTGACCTGACCTCTTTACAAGCGTCAGACTAACCGGCTCAATGGAGTCGTGACGAGCTTGTGTGATTTATATAAACAACATTATATCAAACGACAATATTTGAATTTAAATACCTTATAAACACACACATCTTCCAATATCACCAAATTGACCAACATTTATAATTTTTATTACACAATTTCCTTATTACATATAATTTGCATACAATGTTTTGATACATTATGATTAGATGTTACAATATTAGATTTAAAGACTTAGTCTTATACTTATTTTGATACGGAGTACAATCAATTGATATTTAAAATAATTAATAAGTCATAACATAATTTATGGGAAAAAATACAAAAACCCACTTGTAGAACTACTAGTTTATTTTTTTATTATTTATTATATATATATATATATATATATATAATAGTAATAATAAAATAAACTTAGAATTACAAAAACATATACTTAATGCTATATGAATAAAACAAACATACTGAGAAACAGTTTGTAAATATGTTTTATATTCGCCATACCCAGAGATGTCTCAAAGTCAAACGAATATTGCAGTATTATTTATTATTTTTTCCCATGAAGTGCAATGAAGCGATATAAAGAGAGTAGTAGTAATGCTCGATTAATTGCAATACATTAAGAGTGCATTAAGAAGGGATACTATAATATTCGTTTGACTTTGGCACATCTATTTTCCATATCCTAATCTCTAAAAAATAAAATAGAATAATAAAAATAAAATAAGATAAATCTCGAAAAAGTAAAATAGTCCTATTTGACCGGCAACTAATGTAGATTCATCTATTATCTATAACACATTTCATGTCTCTGTCAATAGAAGGTATTTAATAGTAAACTGTTATATTTTATAAATAATAATTAAACGAGTGACACGTGACAGGCAGTGTTGCCAGATTGAATATGTGGCTCAGTTCCATAAAGACTTTTTTTTGCACTTACGATATTATACGCTGGAGCAGGCGATATATTCTCAATTAGTTTAGTCCATCCTGTATTAGGTCAATGGGAGGGCAGTTCTACCTCACTGACTTCAGTAGATATTCACTTTAGAGAGCAGGGAATTAGAGTAAACCTGTATCAACAAGATGAATGAAACATTTAGTTTGATTGGTAATGAATGTATAATAGCAGTGTCTGTATTGGCAGGCGGTGTTAGTGTTGTGGTGAAGTCATGGGGATGTTATGGTGGTAACCACATTGTATGTTATTATTAGAGGGCGCGGGTTACGCTTGTTTTTAACGACCACATTTGGACTCACGTGTGGTCCAGCGGACATTAGCGCGGCATCTTCCATCTTGGTGCTGGACATTAGATCACTTTATTCCTTTCATATATTATATTATAAGACCCGTCACTCAATCTACAATACCCATTCATACATTTGGACATCGACATTGCCTATTGCTTCAACCATTATAATATTATTCATCGGAAAATATTAAGCTATTCTTTTCTAATAAGGTTCAATTAAATCTTATAATAATGAGTTTTTATCCTACAAGTTATATATCACTTAATAACCATGCTTTAAGACCATCTCACCTGCATAGTTTATAGTGGTAATATATTCCATTCAAGGTTATTTTAAACGTAAACAGGGTGGACTTGAAATAACTGAGAATATTTTAGGAGGTGGTAGAGTATCGTAGAAAATAATTAACAACTATTTTGTGGTGTAACCAAGCACGGCCTTTGGTATGATTTTCTATAAGAAGCTTACATTATTATAGAATCGGGTTAGATATATACAATATTTTTTATTTCACAAATTTGCAATACATAAGTCAATTTAAATTAAAAATTAAGAAAGCGATGAAAAAATATTTTTAAATACATTGCGAATATTTTAGGGGATGTATATATTATTTTTTTATTATTGATTAAAAATTTAAAAATTATTAAAAATATTAATAGTTCTTTTCATCTTGGAATCAGCTGTTTCTGTGAAGTACTCAGTAGTGACTTGTTGCTTGTGTATTGTGTAAAAATATTTTTTTTCGCTTATATTTGCGATACTCCTTCACCCCCTAACATATTTTAATTTATTTAAAATCCACCCTGTAAAGTTGTTGTTAATATAAACCTTTTTTATAAACATTTGCAACACTTCCTTTTTATTATTATCAGATAATAATCACCTATTAATATATTAAAAGTCTAATAACAACTTAAATATGTTTTTTTATTTATAATATTTTGGTACTTATCAATTTTACAAAAACACAATACACACATCTTAGTTAAAAAATATACACATTGACTCTTTAATCTTTAATGCACGTATACATTAATAAACAAAAATATCGATTAGGACTTAAATTAAAAAATCAGGTATTTGTAAATGGAAAGTAGTATTGTTTAAATATATTAAAATATGATTTAGGTTTCGTTTTTATAATGAATTGAAATATGCAATGAGTCGTAAGAAATTATATCAATAATGCTTATTAACAAACAAAATCTACGGTGAATAATCTCCAGATGATCTTTGATGATAAATAATAAATAAATGATTTATGCCATTTTATTTAACGATAAACGTTTTAACCGGTTGGTGTCACGTCATTGTAATGTGGTATTTACCTTTGCTGTTTGTTCAATATATGTATTGATAATAATCTTTACTTTGTTCGATATAAGATAACGTTTACATATGTAAGAATGTATTATTTTAAAATATATTAGAGTGTTTAATGCGGCCGTGGGAGTTGTTAAACCATTGAATTTTAATATTTAATTGAATAATGCTCCTCTTACTTAAAAATAGCTCGTCAAACTTGTCGAACGATCCGGATCTGGAAAATCAAGTATCCGTCCTCGGATTACATAATTACGGCTTCATTAAAAGTTCACCGCTTTATGGGGAAGCATAAAGTCGCTCCCCTTTTAAATGCGGCTTTTTAAATAAATCCCCGGGAATTAAAAGCCGCGAACACTTCATATTTTATTGCTCGTCGCTCTTATTTTTCACTTGATATTTTTCTCAATTATAGCGCCGCCGGTGTCCGTTTTAAGACCTTTGTTATTTATGTTGTT